>CM038214.1:171601113-171682535 GCA_021442155.1 Cymbidium sinense
AGGTTATCTTGCCAAGAGAAAGGAGCCACTATTGATACCTAGAAATGAGAGGTTTGCTTGCCATTTAACAACACAAAGGCTTCCAAACAATAGAATCACCATGTTTATAGCTACAAGTTAAAGGATGCTTACCTTGTAGTATTTATAATTCATAAAGTTAGCCCAAAGACTAACATTCTTTCTAAAATTCCACCAAAGTTTATAAGAAAAAATTGGTGGAATCCAACAAGGACCTAAGACCACCTTCAAATAAAGTACCACACATATATTAGACCAAGAAGCCCAATGAAGCCTTTTGGCCAAAGGTCTAGAGCCCCAAAAAAATTTATTAAAAAGCCTTTCAATCTAAGTAATAACAAGAGAAGTAGGAACAATATTAAGCAACAAATAAAAAGGAAGAGAGTAAAGAATACTTTTAATACCAATTAATCTACCACCAAAAGATAAAAAAATGAAATTCAAGGGTAGAAATCTTATTATGAATATTTTGGATAACCTCATCAAAAATGTGAGTCCTCTTAGGACCACGGTATAAAGGAGAATCTAAATACTTGATAGGAAGACATTGATGAGATAATCCAGTAATATCCTTTATTTTATTTATTCTATGAGCAAAAATCAGAATAGAGGAGATAAAATAGCTTTTTTGAGTACTAATCAAGAGGCCACTTTCTTTTCAAAATTATTCAAAAAAACCTTCAATTTTTTAACATATTGTAATGAGCCATTACAAAATATAATGAAGTCATTAGCAAAACTTAAGTGGGATATAGCCAAACCACCAAGATTCTTGAAAAACATGCTAGAATTCTTCTCAACTAAAAAATTAAGCCAACGAGACAAATATTCAATAGCAATAATAAAATGTTACAGAAAAAGAGGGTCACCTTGTATAATACCTTAGGAGGACTTAAAGAAGCCAAAGTTTTCACCATTAATAACTAAAGAGAACCAAACATTGCCAATGATATTGTTAACCAAAGAGATAAATTTTGTAGAGAAACCAAATAAAGAAAGAATGCTCTTAAGAAAATCCCAAGAAATGTTATCATAAGCTTTGGTAATATCAAGCTTAAAAAGTAAATTGCCACCTCTAGTTTTCACATTTAAGTCATGAATTAGTTCTCGTGCAAGCAAGATGTTGTCAAAGATAGTCTTACCTTTCACAAAGCTAGTTTGATTAGGACAAATAATCTTAGGAAGAAATTTACCAAGCCTACTAGTCAATTTTAGAAATCACTTTATTAAAAAATACAAAGATTAATAGGTCTAAAATCATTCCAAAAATTAGGATTATTTTTCTTGGGAATAAGAACAATATTAGTGGAAGTAAAGTATTTATGAATAGAATTCCCAAGAAAGAAATTCTTCATAGCATTAACAAGATTAGATTTAATAATAAAGCTTTTGAAAGAATAAAGTAGAGTAGCTATCCACAATAGAATTAGCATTCATACCATTAAGAATATTAAAAATTTCCTCATTCAAGGAGGAACACCAAGTAATCATTATCCTCAGAGAGACATAAGAGAAGGAATGATAGAGGAGTTAGATAAATCAAGTTGATAATTTTATTTAAAAGATCTTTAAAAGTTAATAGCAGAAGAGAAAATATCCTCTTTTGGTAATTCCAAGAACCATCAAAATTCTTGAATTTATGAATCCTCCCAAGAACTCTCCTTTTCATAACCAAAGCAGAAAATATTTTGTTTCTTTCCCCTCAAAGATGTTTAGAAGTAGCCTTTCATCTCTAGTAAGTCTCCTCCATATTCTGATACTTAGTGAGGTTATCTTTAGCTTCAACAAGGTTAGAGCAAAAAAAAGAATCATTAATAACAAGTTCTTCCAAATCTTTCACCTGTTGTTCCATGTTCTTGATATTATTAAAAAGATTTTTGAAATAGTTTCTATTCCACCAATTAATATGGTGCTTAAGCCTTTTGAGTTTAAGCCAAAATCTCTTCATACCAAAAATAGAATCATCTGAAGCAAGGGGAGCATGCCAATTAGAAGCAATAGCATCAAGAAAATTGCTATCTTGTAACCACATATTTTGAAAATGAATATTTTTGACATTATTATTATGAATAACATCTTTAATTGAAATCAAAAGAGGAACATGATCTGAGAGTGTTCTACTAAGATGTTCAATGGAAGTCAAAGGCCAACGGTTTAACCAAAAACTATTAAATAAGGCACGATCCAAACGTTGCCAAAGTCTATGATTATTCCAAGTAAACTAAGAGCCAATAGAACCAACATCATGCAAATTACAGTCCAAGATCATATTCAAGAAATCTTCCATAGAATGTAAATTTGGTGAAGAACCCCCTTTCCTTTCATCCATAGAAAGGACTGTATTGAAATCCCCACCAACAATCCAAGAATTATTAATAGTAGAAGCAAAAGTAGATAATTGATCCCAAAGAATTATCCTTTCAATCTTATTACAAGCAACATAAACAAAAGAGCCAAAAGCATGATAATCACCAAAAGAAATATCCACATTAACAACTTGATGAAAATCATTAATGACATTAATAGAAAGAGAATTATTCCAAAATAACCAAATCTTATTGTTATTGTTAAAATAATAATTGGAGAAACCGATCATTCTAGTTGCATGCATAATTTTAGTAGAAAAGATAAGAGGTTCAAGGATAACCAAGAAATTGACATTATAAACCCTACAAAGGTTCCTAATCCTATTCCTAATAGCAAGAGTACCAATGCCCCTAATATTCCAAAAAAGAAAATTAAACATTAATTCTTATTGGGTAAAGAAGATGAAGAAGATCGAGTCGATCTAGAAACTTTAGGAGGTAGTTTGAAAACCAGTTTCATTTCCAAAAGATTCGTCATCAGAAGGATCATTAGAACTCTTAATAACTACAAATTTGGTAGGAGATTCCAACTAAAAATGCACTAAAACATTTTTATCCATTAATTAAGAAAAACCATAGACAAAACACCATAAAAAATAGTAGTTAAAGAAGGAGCAGAAATAGATTTGTTAAGCAAACAAGAACCTGGTTACACCACATCCACCTTATCTAAACCATCAACAACTTCCATATTAAAAGAATTAAAAATATCCTTTTCTTTAAGAGGTTTTTGAAAGTCAAAAAGAAAGACATTATCTTTAAAATTTCCAGGATCTATATCACAACAATCTTTAGGAGAGAAAATCAAAACTAGAATAGCATCATCTTGAATAATTCCAGAAAGCACAGGAATAATAGCAGCCAAAATCTGATTACCATTCAAAGCAACATCATCATTTTCTGAAACATTTTCACAAGCATTCTCAATAGTTAAAACATTCGATAGATTCAGAATACCATCAATAACATATTTATCTTTTCTAATCAAAATAGAAATTTTATTTTTATCGGTTAAATGATCTCCAGATTGATCAATCAACTTAGGATTTTTAATAATTTTTTTCTAAGTTGAGGATGAGTAATGAAACAATCTGAAAAGACATGGCCATGGGTTTTGCATTGATTGCATAAAACAGGCAAGTTTTTAAATTCAACTGGATAAAAATTTTCATACTTTTCTGACCCTATCCAAATCTCATTAGGATACTTCTTAGTAACATCAATTTCAACAAGGATATGAGCAATTGAAGGGCGAGATGTAGCCATAGTTGCTTGATCGATTTGTAAAGGCCTACCAAAAATAGACCCAACCGCATGAAGAAATTGATGATTAACAAAATGTATCTAAAGATTAGGCAAAGCAATCCAAACAGGCACTATAGGAGATTCTTCTTGAATGTCAAAAAATGGAGTCCATTTAAGGAAACACATTTGACAATTTTTAACATAATAAGATCGATGAGAGAAAATTTGGCTATAATCAAGATCATTAGATAACTTTATGAGGACATGATGACTATCCAACAAACCAACTAAAAACACACCGGAGAGCTTTAAATCATGAAAGAAAAACTAAATATCTTCCATATTAGGTCAGGGAAAAGAAAATTTACCAATCAGAGTAAAGGCATAAGGCTCAGTGAGTTTCTCAATATCCAAATTAGAGCACATTATAGCCAGAACACCTATAAAAGTTGTATGAACAAGATTAATTGAAAATTCAGGGGAGGTTTAACCATCCTTATTCGATAAGGCATCTTTAAAGGATTTAGAAGAAGAAAACTTAGATTTACCCAAGTAATCGTCAACCCTATGAGGAGCAACTAGAGCCATCATTTTAGCCATGCCAAACGCTAGAGGGAAATCAACCAAAGGATGATGATCGAAAACCTTACCAGTGAAAATCCTCAGGGAAGCCATAAGAGAAGACGAAGAAAAATGGGTTCTTAAATTGCCAAATTGTCGAAAGGGGGGAGGCACGTGGGCAGAAAAAAAGGGTTTTGTTTTGGTTTTAGTGATTATTATTATTAATTAGTTTTATTAGTTATTAGTTAGTTATTAGTTATTACTAGTTTAATTATTTATTATTAGGTTAGTTATTAGTTATTAGGTTTTTATTAGTTATTATTAGTTAGTTAGTAACAAGTTTATTATTAATAGTTTAGGTTTTATTAGTTAGTTATTTTTATTATTAGTTATTAGTTATTAGTTTATTAGTTATTATTAGTTAGTTTATTTTATTATTATTAGTTAGTTATTATTATTAGTTAATTTAGGTTTTAGTTTAGTTATTATTATTATTTAGTTATTATTTGTTATTAGTTTATTTTATTTATTAGTTTATTTATTAGTTAATAGTTATTAGCTATTAATTATTATTATTATTATTATTAGTTATTATTATTTATTATTAGTTTATTATTAGTTATTATTTGTTAGTTTAGTTAGTTAATTATTATTAGTTATTAGGTTATTAGTTATTATTAGTTATTATTTATTAATATTAGTTATTAGTTATTAGTTATTAGTTATTAGTTTAGGTTATGAGTTAGTTATTATTAGTTATTATTAGTTATAAGTTAGTTATTATCAGTTATTATTATTAGTTATTAGTTATTATTAGCTAGTTATTAGTTGTTTGTTTATAAGTTATTATTTATTTATTAGTTAGTTATTTAGTTTTATTATTATTGTTATTTATTTATTATAGCATTAGTTATTATTAATTATTAGTTATTATTAGTTATTATTATTAATATTTATTAGTTATTAGTTATTATTTTAATTTTAGTTTATTATTATTATTATTAGTTAATTTTATTAGTTATTAGTTAGTTATTATTAATTATTAGTTTTAAGTTAGTTATTAGTTATTATTATTATTATTATTATTATTTAGTTATTATTAGTTTTTAATTAGTTATTTAGTTATTATTTAGTTATTATTATTGGTTAGGTTTTAATTATTATAATTAATTAGTTATTATTATTAATTACTAGTTATTATTTATTTTATTAGTAATTAGTTATTATTAGTTTTATTATTATTATTATTAGTTATTAGGTTTAGTTATTAGTTAGTAGTTATTTATTTTATTATTTTTATTAGTTAGTTTTAGTTATTAATTTTTTATTAGTTTATTATTATTATTTAGTATTAGTTTAGTTATTAGTTATTGGTATTATTATAATAATATTATTATTGTTTAGTTATTATTAATTATTATTATTTATTTATTATTAGTTTTATTATTATTATTATTGGTTTAGTTATTAAGTTTTATTATTATTATTAATTATTAGTTACTATTAGGTTTATTAGTTAGTTTATTAGTTATTTGGTTTTAGTTATTATTATTTTATTATTATTATTATTAATTATTATTTTATTATTAGTTATTATTAGTTTTATTAGTTTAGGTTTGATATTAGTTTTAGGTTATTATTATTAGTTAGTTTATTTATTATTTAGTTATTTAGTTTTATATTATTTTTATATTAGTTTATTATTAGTTTATGTTTATTATTTTAGTTATTTTAGTCTTTAGTTTAGATTTTATTATTAAGTTTTATTATTATTATTATTTTATTTATTATTATTTATTATTTGTTATTATTAGTTTTTTTATTTAGTTTAATTATTATTATTAGTTAGTTTATTAGTTATATTTATTATTATTAGTTATTACTTATTAGTTATTAGTATTATTATTATTTATTATTATTAGTTATTATTATTAATTTATTATTTATTAGTTATTATAGTTATTAGTTAGTTTAGTTATTTATTATTATTTAGATAATTATTTTTATTAATTATTATTAGTTATTATATTAGTTATAGTTTATTTTATTATTATTTTATTATTATTATATTTAGTTATTAATTATTGGTTATTATTATTATTATTAATTATTAATTATGTTTAGTTATTATAATTAGGATTTATTATTAGTTTATATTAGGTTATTTAGTTATTAATTATTATTAGTTATTATTATTATTATTGTTATTATTAGTTATTTTCTAATTATTATTTATTTATTAGTTAGTTAGTTACCATTATTATTTAGTTATTATTAGTTTTTTTATATTAGCATTATTATAGTTTATTAATTATTAATACTATTTTATTGTTAGTTTATAGTTTATTGATTATATTTATTATTTATTAGTTATTTACATTATTGTTAGTTTTATTATTAGTTAGTTATTAATTTATTATTAATAGTTAATTAGTTTTAGTTAGTTATTTATTAGTTTTAATTAGTTTATTTTAGTTATTATTATTTATTATTATTAATTAGTTTAGTTATTATTAGTTATATATTGGTATAATTAGTTTAGTTTGTTATGAGGTTAGTTTTATTATTAGTAGTTTATTAGTTATTTATTTATTATATTAGTTATTAGTGATTATTTTAGTTAGTTATTATTATTATTATTAGTTGTTGTTAGATTAGTTATCAATTTTATTATAGTTAGTTATTTTATTTTATTGGGGTATTTAGGGTTAGTTGGTTTAGGGTTTAGGATTTATTGGGTTCGTAGGGTTTAGTTGGTTTAAGGTAAAGTTTATTTATAGGGTTTAGGGTTTGGTAGGTTTAGTATTTAGGGTTTAGGGTTTTTATTTTATTTGTTTTATTTTAATTTTAAATTAAGAAATTTTAGGTTTATTTTATTTTATGTTTATTTATTTTAGTTTTACTTTTTTATTTAGAATATTGTTTATTTTTACTTAGTTTAGTTTATTTATTTTAGATTTTTTTTATTTTAGTTTAGCCTTTTTATTTTAGTTTATTTTTAGATTTTATGTTTATGCTTTTCTTAGAAAAGATATTGAAAATAGGTGGATGAGGTATTTAATAAACTTTTCAATGAAGGATCTGAAAGTTTGATTGATTTTAGCAACCTTAATACTCAAAATAGAGAATTTCATTTTATCATCGATTTAAATCAAGTTAGTGAAGCTTTAAAGAAAATGAAATGTGAGCAAGAGGACATATAATATTCCAATAGAAGTGTGGAAATGTTTAGAGATCAAGGAATTTCTTGGCTTACAAATCTTTTAATGTTATTTTAAAGACTGATGCATGAGTGGAGAAAGAGTTTGTTGGTTCCTATATTTAAGAATAAGGTGATGCACAAGAGTGCAAATTATAGAGGAATTAATTTAATGTGCCATACATTAAAATTATGGGAGAGAGTAATTGAGCATAGGTTATGATGTGATAGAAGTTTCTCACAATTTGGTTTCATACCGTAGATCTACTATGGATGCTATACATTTGTTAAGAGGTTTGATGGAGAAGCATAGAGAAATAAGAAGGATCTACATATGATATTTATTGATTTAGAGAAAGCTTATGATAAAGTCTCAAGAGATGTTCTTTGGAGAGTTAAGAAAGAAGTTAATATTGGTTATATTCAAGTCATTAAGGATATGTATACTTGTGTCCAAACACAAGGAGGATTGACAAAATATTTTCTATTTCAGTTGGATTACATCAAGGATCAACATTAAGCCCTTATCTTTTTACTTTAGTTATGGATGTTCTATGAGGCATTTACAAGAAGATGTACCTTGGTGTATGCTTTTTTGATGACATTCTTCTTGTTGATAAGACTAGAGAGGAGTCCATTAAACTTGAATTATGGAGGTCAACTTTAGAGTCTAAAGGTTTTCGTTTAAGCAGATCTAAAACTAAATATATGGAGTGTAATTTTAGTTGTAGAAGTTTTAGTGGTAGTGTTGTGACTTTAAGTGATCAAGTCATTAATAAGAGTGAGTGATTCAGATATTTAGGCTCTATTGTTCAAAATGATGGTGAAATAGATGGAGATATTATTAGTAGAATTCAAGTTGGATGGTTGAAGTGGAGGAATTCATCTGGCCTATTATGTGATAGAAAAGTTCCACTTAAACTTAAGGGAAAATTTTATAAGATGGTGGTAAGCTTCAAAGACTTATGGTGCAATGTTGGCCAATAAAAGAGATACATAAGACTAAGTTAAGTGTTACGAGATGAGGATGCTCAGTGGATGAGTGGCTTTACCCTTAGAGATAGAATGCAAAATGAGTATGTTCGAAAAAGTTGGAGTAGCTCAGCAGATAAGATGGGAGAGTCGCCTAGATGGTTTGGCCACAAAGCGATCATGACCGAAGAGAGTAGATGCATTAGATGTGCCTTATGTTAAGAAAGGTTAGACCAAAAAAAGACTTGGTTAAGATGTATAAAAAATGATCTTAGTATACTTGAATTAAATGAGAATTTGACACATAATAGGACACAATGGAGATGAAGGATTCATGTAGCCAACCCACCCAAGTTTGGGATTTATTGTTGTTGTTGTTGTTGTTGTTTTTTATTTTTATTTTATTTTTTTTTTATTTTAGGTTTAGGTTTAGGTTTTATTTTATTTTCTTAGTTTAGGTTTTATTTTAGTTTATTTTTAGGTTTTACTTTTAGTTTAGCTAGTTTATTTTTAGTTTATTTTATTTTATTTTTTGGGTTTAATTAAGTTTAGGTTTATTTTAGGTTTATTTAGGTTATTTTATTTAGTTTTATTTTATTTAGGTTTTATTTTACATTTAGTTTTATTTTATTTTTCTTTTATTTTATTTTTAGTTTAGGTTTTATTTATTTTATTTTATTTTAGTTTTATTTTATTTTATTTTATTTACATTTAGGTCCAGGTTTAGTTTTAGTTTAGGTTTTTTATTATCTTTTATCTCTTTAGGTTTAGTTTTATTTTATTTTAAGTTTTATTTAGTTTAGGATTAGTTTTAAGTTAGGGATGGTGAGGTTAGGTTTGGGGTAGGTTGGGTTTAGAGTCATAGGGTTGTGGCTAGGGTTAGGGTCAGGGAGGGTAGGTGGTAGGCTTTAGGGTCATTTGGGTTGGTAGGTTTAGAGTTTAGGGTTATAGGGTTTTTTATTTTCTTAAGCAAAGTCACATGTAAGTTTATTTAATTTTTATTTATTTTATTTAATTTATTTTATATTAGGTTTATTTTATTTTATTTACTTTAGTTTATTTATTTTAAATTATGTTTTTATTTTAGTTAATTTATGATTATTTTAGTTTAGTTATATTATTTTATTTTATTTAGGTTTTTATTTTAGGTTTAGGTATTTATTTTATTTTATAGGTTTAGGTTTTAGGTTTTATAGGTTTATTTAGGTTTTATTTTTAGTTTATAATTTATTTTAGTTTATTTTATTAGTTTAGGGAGTGGTTAGTAGTAGGTAGTTTAGGTTTATTTATTTTAGTTTATTTATTTTTATATAGGTTTAGGTTTTGTTTAGTAGGGTTTAGTTTTCTTTATTTATTTTAACTTTATTTTTAGGTTTAGGTTTTTATTTAATTTTTAATATATTTTACTTAGGTATATTTTATTTTATCTTTTTAAGTTTAGTTTTATTTATTAGGTTTTATTTTAGGTTTATTTTTTTTTTTCTTTTAGTTTATTTTTATTTATTTTATTAGTTTAGTTTTTTAGCCAGTTTAGTGTTCATTTTATTATTTTTTTTATTTGATTGGTTTAGGTTTTTTTATGATTTTATTTTTATATTTAGTTTAGTTTTAGGTTTTTAGGTTTTGGGGTTAGGTTTAGGGTTTATGGTTTAGTTTTAAGGTGGGGTTTAGGATTTAGGGTAGGTTAGGTCAGGGCTTAGGTTTAAGGTTGGTGTGGATTGGGTTTAGTTTTTAGTTCAAGGTAGAATTTTGGGATTAGGGTTAGGTGGGTTTGGGGTTTAGTTTAGGGTTGTTTGTTTAGGGTAGATTTTTATTTGTTTTAATTTTATTATTTTATTTAATTTTTTTAAATTAAGTAAACTGGTAGGTTTAGGTTTTTAATTAGTTTATTTAGTTTATTTATTATTTATTTTAGTTTATTTATTTTTTTATTTTAATTTAGTTTAGTTTATTAATTTTAGGTTTATTTATTTTAGTTTATTAGGTTTAGTTTTAGGTTTATGCTTAT
The DNA here is from genome assembly GCA_021442155.1 of Cymbidium sinense. NCBI lineage: Eukaryota > Viridiplantae > Streptophyta > Magnoliopsida > Asparagales > Orchidaceae > Cymbidium > Cymbidium sinense. Next base: position 171,611,483 of record CM038214.1, read on the forward strand.
TTTTTAGTTTAGTTTTATTTTTTATTTATTTGGTTTAGGTTTTTTTTTGGATTATGTTTAGGTTTAATATATTTTTTTAGGTGGGCTTTAGTTTTTATTTTAGGTTTATTTTAGGTTTATTTTAGTTTAGGTTTTATTTAGTTTAATTTATTGTATTTTATTTAGTTTAGTTTATTAAGTTTTAGGTTTATTTATTTTAGTTTGTTAATTTTATTTTAGGTTTAGATTTATTTTAGTTTATTTATTTAGGTAGGGTTTAGGTTTTATTTTATTTAATTTTTTATTAGGTTTATTTTAAGGTTAGGTTTTATTTAGTTTTATTTTATATTTGGTTTATTTTATTGGATTTATTTTTATTTTACATTTAATTTAATTTTATAGTTTTCCAGGTTTATTATATTTTTTAGTTTAGTTTAGGTTTTATATGTTTTTTATAATTTTTATTTTATTTTATTTTATTTTTACATTTAAGTTTAGGTTTAGGTTTTTATCTTATTTTATTTTGTTATTTTATTTAGGTTTAAGTTTTTATTTTATTTTATTTTAGGTTTTATTTAGTTTAGCTTTGTTGTTTAGGTTTTGGTTTGTGGTTTTGGAGTGGGTTTGGGGAGGTTTAGGTTTAAGGTGGATTAGGGGCCAGAGTTTGGGGTTTATGGTAGGGTATGGTGTAGAGGATAGGTTTAGGGTGTGGTTTAGGTTGGTAGGTTTCTTGTATTTTAAAAGCAAAAACCCACATTTAGGTTTATTTTTTATTTTAGTTTGTATTTTATTTTATTTTGGTTTATTTTATTTATTTAGTTTAGTTTATTTATTTTGGGTTTATCATTTATATTTAGAGTTTAGTTTTAGGGTTTTAGTTTATTTTATTTTAATGATTTAGGTTTGGTTTAATTTATCTAGGTTTATTTATTTAGTTTATGTTCATTTTGGGGAGTTTGGGTTTGGGGTTTAGGGTTGGGAGGGTCAGGTTTTGTGGATTTAGGTTAGTTTGGGGCCAGGGTTTATTTAGGGTTGGATTAGAGTTTGTGGTTTAGGGTTTAGGGTGGGTTTTGTGGGTTTAGTGTTTATATAGGGTTTTATTTTAATTTTAATTTTATTTTTTAAAATCATGAACTAGTATTTTAGGTTTATTTAGTTTTTTATTTATTTTAGTTTATTTTTTATTTTATTTAAGTTTACTTTTATTTTACTTAGTTTACTTTATTTATTTAGGTTTATTTATTTAGTTTATTTTTTTAGATTTAGGTTTAGGTTTATTTTTTTTTTAGTTTAGTTATTTTTATTTTTTTTAGGTAGTTTATTTTAGTTTAGGTTTTAGTAGGTTTTATTTTATATTTTTAGGTTTCAATTTTTTTTCATTTTAGGTTAAGTTTATTGTTTAGTTTAGTTTATTTTATTTTATTTCATTTTATTTAGTTTCAAGTTTATTTTATTTTAAGCCTAGTTGGTTTTATTTATTAGTTTAGTTTATTTTAGTTTAGGTTTAGATTTATTTTATTTTATTTTATTTTAGGTTTAGGTTTTTTATCTTAGTTTAGGGTTTAAGTTTATTTTTTATTTATTTTAGGTTTATTTTTGGGTTTTTTTATTTAGTTTTATTTTATTTTATTTTTATTTTAAGTTTGTTTATTTTATTTACATTTTTTATAGGTTTATTTTATTTTTAGTTTAGTTTAGGTTTTATTTATTTTATTTTAGTTTAGTTTTATTTTTATTTTATTTTATTTTTTACATAGGTTAGGTTTAGGTTTAGGTCACGTTTAGTACGTGTTAGTTTAGGTTTATTTTATTATTTTATTTAAGTTTAGGTTTTTTATTTTATTTTATGTTTAGGTTTATTTAGTTTAGTCAGGTTTTAGGTTTTTGGGTCAGGGTGGGTATGGTTTGGGTAGTAGGAGTTATGTAGGGTAGAGTCAGGCCTAGGGTTTGGCTCAGGGTAGGATTTGGGTTTATGGTTTGCCTGGGGTGGTAGTGAGTAGTGGGTATGGTCTTGGGGTCAGATTTAGGGTGGGCATTTAATGTATTTTTAAAATCACAAACCCCACATTAGGATTATTTTTTAGTTTATTTATTTAGTTTATTTATTTTTTATTTAGTGGTATTTATTTTAGGATTTATTTATTTTAGTTTATTTCATTTTATTTATATTTAGTAGGTTTTAGTTTTGTTTTATTTTATTTTATTTTTTTTTAATTTTAGGTTTTGGTTTTATTTATTTTATAGGTATTTAGTTTAGGTTTATGTCTTTTTTTCATGTAGGTTTAGAGTTTAGGTTCTAGTATGGTTTAGGTTTGGGGTTTAGGGTTTAGTTTTAAGGTTTTAGGTTTATGGTTTATGGTTTAGGGTTTAGGTTTAGGGTGATTTGTTTAGTGGCCTAGTGTCTTCGGTTTATTCTGGGCTTAGGGTTTTTTTTTTTTTTTTTTTAATCTATGAATAGTTTGCTTCATTTATTTTATTTATTATTATTTTTTTTTTTATTTCTTTTATTTTATTTAGTTTATTATTTTAGGTTTATTTATTTTAGTCTTTTTTTTAGGTTTTCAGTTTAGGTTAATAGTTTAGTTTTATTTTTATTTTATTTTGTTATTTTATTTTTGTTTTGTTTAGGTTTATTTTTATTTTAGATAGTTTAGGCCTAGTACTCCCTCCAGTTGGAGCTACCACCTCTTCTCTAGCTCCTTCATCTAGAAGAGCGTTGTATCTTGGATAAGGGCACTAAATCCCTTACTGCTTACTTTACTTGCTTTTATCATGTACCTCCACCAAAAAATAAAATTAATGAAGAAAGCTAATTTACTATATATTATCTTCTTTTGATGCTCTTGATTTTATTCTTATTGAAAGCTCCCACTCTAAATAAAAAATAAGCCCACATGTGGGAAAAGTAAATCAAACTATACCAGAAAGTAGAGGTTAGCTAAATATACATATAATCCCATATTTATAATTTGACTTAGACCCTACACATGGGTAACTAAGCCCACCTATCCTAACTGGATTATGCTTAAGGATAAGCAACTTGCAAAAAAAGAGCATTCACATTTATTTTAAGCATCCCTTAAGCATAATCCTCTACAGAAAACATGTTTAGGCTAATATTGGCCTATCATCCAGTCTACAAAGCATACACCCTAACATCCAATCTAAAATAATACATCATAAAACAATACATACATCACATCATTCACCATCCTACTTAGAGAAGTGGTGACTTAATTCTAATGTGTGTATTAAAGCTTGTGTGGTAAGTCTTGTTAGAATTAGTGTTGTATTTTCTAAGTGTAGGATTCAATTTAATATGAAAGGTTGATTTTACTTGAATTAGTTTAATTGATTTGAGAATTTTAATTTGTGTTTTCTTTTATTTCATTTCATTACACTTAGTAACTAAGTGTTATAAAGAGAGGAAAAGAGGATTGCTCTCTTTCATCCCTACCTTAAGTCACTTTCTAAAGTATATTGATTTGATTTAGTTCTCTTTAGTGAATGGCATATTAAATGATTTAATTAATCCTAAGTTTAGGTTCACTTTAAATAATCCTATTCAAAATGAAAGGTATCTTAAGATTAATTTAATTCAATTACTACCACATGACATATATTAATCATTCTTTCCATCACATGTAACATGCATATGATTTAATCCTAAATGTATCTATACATCCAACATATTTTAACACACTTAAATGATGAATGTACATGTACGTTTAGAATTTATATTTTATTTGATTGAATTATTTAAACATATTAATTTAAAACTTTATCCAAATTCTTATACAAAAAAGACGTAAGAATGAAATTAAATATGCATGTGCCGTTGTTAAACCAGGGAAGTCTGGTAATCAAATGACCTCCTTGGAGCTAGCTAAAGCCTCATATTTTCAGGATGTCCATACTATATACCCATTTGCATTCAAACATATGTAAATTCGTATACATGAACATAGGAAGTAAGCTCCAAATCATATGGCTAATTAATTAAACCACTTAGTCAATTATGAATGCATGCAATTTTAATGTAAAATGAGATTTTCATTCACTAATCACATATACATATACATGTACAAAGATATAGGCAAGTACATGTTGTTGTTAAACTAGTGAAGTGAGGTAATCAAATGACCTCCTTGGGGCTAACTAAATGGTTGTATTCCCGGGATGCCTAGACAATGTACTTACTTTTCTTGGACACACATGGATGTACACATAAATGACGGAAAGAAAACCATGCAAAATTTGTATATTTTTTTCTTGAATCATTTATATATATGAATTAAAGTTCTATCCAAATTCTGATGTTATTTGGATAGAAGAAAGAGAACTAAACATTCATACACTTAAGCTATAAGTACATGCATTTCTTATGTATTTCTAACTAGCATCATAACACATTATGATTCATTTATAAGCTTTTGAAAATATATTTGGATTTAATAGTGATAATACCATGCATATATTAAATTAAATCAACACATGCAAAACTTACATAAAGGAAATCCATTTTATTTTACTTGATTTTGAAAAGATGGATGCATGAATTCAAATGACATACCAAATTTAACATGATTGGAAAGAGGACAATCAAATATAAGCATGTGATTCATTCAACAAACTAGTTCTTAAGGACAATCAAATCAAATAAGATTATTTAAAGTAAAACCAAAGCTTTTTATTAATTAAGTTTTGGATTTGATTTGATTTAAAGAGGTGAAGAGAAATCATCACTTGTTGTTTTAAACCCATTCCCACAGTGATTTGATTTAATTTAAGGAAATGTAATTAAGTTGATTTTATTGGTTAATTAAGTTGAACCCTTAATTAGATGAATTAATTACCCTTACCTATGTCACCTTAAAGTAATTAACTAAATATTTATGAGCCAATATATGCATGGAAAATAAACTTGCAATGATCCTAGGAAATAAAAGGGGCCTAAAGAAATTGGCTAATGATTAATAGTTAAATAGAGTAAGAGACTTAATTAATTACTCTTATGGTTTTCCCACACATGTTGACTAAAAATAATTTTATTAAACTCCTTTAGGTTATTAAACACCTAAATATCTACCCCATGATTTAATTAATTAAGGTCCGATGTGATTATGATTTGATTAAGATTTAATTAATTATTAAATCTTAATTAATTTCATTTAAAAAGGGTGAAATGAACTTAGGAAAGGGGTCCAACCCTATTCCTTTATTCACTTACTATTGAACAATGATTAATAAACTTAATTAACCAATTTGTTATTATTCATGGGATTAATTAATCATTACTTAACTTAAAAGAGTAGTTAAGGTTTAATTAGTCAATTTTCCTAATTAATTGAGCAATAAATCCCAAGAAAATCATGGGAGGTAGAGGTCATCCAATTAAATTAACCCACAAAATTTGGGATTAATTGCTCAAGTAATTAATGAGTAATTAAGCTAAATTAATTTTGTAATTAAACCTTAATTACTATTCAAAATTAGTTAAGATCATTTTAATTAATTCTCCTCTAAATACCTTTAAAATGAGTTTATTTGCATTTTTTATTTCTTTATGATTTTTATGATTTTTAGTTTCAGCCATTAAAAATGATTAATTAAGCCTTATTAAAGCCTAATCTGTATACGCATTAATGCGCATGCTTCCACTGGCCGATTACTTAAAACTTATCACTCGATATGTCATATGGACACTTTCTCGCCATCCGATCTAAGATTGGATGACTTTGATTAGTCCCACAACTTAATAGGATTAAATCAGATCGATCTAGTGAATCAAATCACGATCATCCATTTTGATCACGTGAAATGGATGGTGCGTGATCTAACATCACACGAGTGAGGGAGAATGGAGTTCGTCTACCATTTCTCACTTGATCTGAGCTTACCCAAGCTCAGATTAACTCCAAAAGGATCCACACCTTCATGACATCGATAGGGGATCAATAGTCAAGATCACATGAGATGCAAGTTTTCTTCAAAAGCTCCAACCCATTTTGTTAAGGATCTTTGGAAGCATACCGCTGAGCTCAAGATCAGTGACTCAAAAGTTTGAGGAAGCTTCATCTAGTGGATATAAAGCTTAAGCAAAGAATTGGATCAATTCTTTACCCCATGGCCAACTAATGATATGGAGCTTGACTTGATCAAGTCCCACCTGATGCTCGAAGCTTGGGAGATGATTCATTATTGCTCAACGAGGCCTGGAAGGTGCAAAAGTTAATTTGAGTTTGATGGAGAAATGGTCAAAAAAATGGGAGTGTTTTATTTGAGGGATGGGAATGAATGCATTTTGTGTGTGTTAGAGTGGAAATGAGGGGTGTATCCCCACTTTATCTGATGATGATGATCATGTTTGGCCTAGTGGCCGCCCCACCATCTCGTGGAGTCATGGTGGAGGAGTAGGTGAGTTGGCTTGGCTTGGTTGGTTAAAGTTATGGAGGTGGCTACCAAAGAGGATTCATTATGGGTTTCAAATGCTCCAATGGAGAGGGTGAGGTGATTTCACCTCCCATGCATCATGGCTGACCCAACCAGCCCTTGGGTCAGGTTGATAGTGTCCCAAGGTTGGACCATTGAGAGTACCAAGTGGCCAAGGAATGAAATGACCACTTACATGGGTGATTTGTCATGTGATACCCTTGACCCAAGGGTAGAATGATCATTTGGCATTGATTTGATTTAGAAGATTTGAAATGAGCCAAAAGTGGTAAAATTTCAAGTCAATTGAGTTGATTTAGTTTGTTTGGCTTAATTTGACTCATTTAGGTCAAATTGGGTTAGGTTGTCAAGTTGACCAATTTGGTCAAATTGGGTCAAACCAAGGGTTGGGTCAAGTTTATATGATCATTTGGGATGTTTTGGTTCAATTGGTTTGTTTTAGTTTGGCTTAGATTTGATGTTGGCTCATTTGAATTCATTTGGGTCAAATGGTTGTTACCAATTTGACCAAATTGGCTTGATTGGGTGTTGGTTTGGGTTTATTTTGACCAATTGAAGATGATTGTAGGCTTTGGTTTCAATTAATTTGAATTTGGTTTTGATTTAGGCCAACTTGAACCTTTAGGTCAATTTGGGCTAAGTATGTCAATTGGTTCAATTAGGTCCAATCATGGCTTTGGTCAAGTTCAACAATCAATTTGGAATGAACTTGAGCCATTGGTTGCAATCAATTTTGGTTTATATTTTGATTTGACCCAATTTGGTTTTTAGGTCAATTTGGGTCAACTTGATTCAAGAGGGCCCATTGCTCATTGACATAATCATTGATTTATGGATTTGGCTTAAGGTAAATTTGGCTAGTTTGTTCATATGGGTTAAGGGTTGACTTGGTCAAATGACCAAGTTGACTTGGTTTGACCTAATTTATGATAATTGATCAACCTGGGTGATCAACAATCATGATGGAGGTTTTGATGGGCTTGGTTCAATCCAATTTGGGTAGATTAGAACTTGGCTCAAATAGGTCAAATTAGGCCACTTTGGGTCAAGTGGACCAGTTGAGTTTAATTCGCTTGATTTTGGGTTGAGTTTGATTTAGTAGAGTTTATATATAGATTTGGGATTGATATATAAGTTCAATTGCAATTGGCTTGGGTTCAAATGAGTTTTGGTTCATTTGAATATTTCAAGTAAAAAAGGTTAAGTTGGGTTTGACTTGGGTTGATTTTGGTTTGGCGTGATGATTGTTGATTTTATTTATATTTGTGAATGTGATTGAAGGTATGATTGATTCATGAGAAAATTAATTGAATTTGGGTTTTGGAATGAAGGAATCTGGCTAAGTCCATGGAGTTGGGACATGCGGCTTAAATTTTTATTTTGATTTGGTTTGATTTAGTTTTGATGGTTTAAATGTATATTTCATTTAAATTTGTGAAGATGATTGAAAATATGATTGATTTGTGAGAAAATCAATTGAGTTTGACTTGATTTGATTAAGATTTGGCTAAGTCCATGGATAGGTCATATGGCTTAGGAAGGGTTTTGATTTAATTTAATTTAGTGATTTAGTTTTGATCATTTGAATGTATATTTGATTTATATTTAGGATGATTGAAGATATAAATTGATTATGAGAAAATCAATTGATTTTGGATTGATTTAGATTAAGATTTGGCTAAGTCCATGGGATAGTCATGGCTTGGAAGGGTTTCAAGTTTGGATTTGATCATGGGCTTCAATCATTTGGTTTTGAAATTTGGATTTGGATTTTAATTTGATGTTTAATTGAACTTGAGGTTTGGTTTGAGAAGGTGAACATGGATTGGATTTGGGATGTATAGGTGGATTATCCTAATCCCTGCATAACCTAATCCTATGGTTAACCCTTCTAAGTCTGGTTGGTTTACCTAATTGTTAAAAGTGTCTTACTGGGAAGTCTTAGTGTCCGAAGACTCCTAAGTCTAAGATGGGAAGATTGAATCACACTCCAAAAGTGAGGTCAATGCCCAGCTATAGTTTCTTGGAGATATGATTCAAGAAGTTTCATATTATAGACTCAAATACATCTTTCAACGCTTTGCTTGGGAGACCATGGATACATGAGAACAACATTGTTCCAACTTCTCTACATCAGTGTATGAAGTTCGTGAGAGGTGGGATCATCTACTGCGTCAAAAGAGATCTCAAGCCATTTACAACTCATGAGGTTGGCATATATGAGGATGCGGCTTACTACCTCCCACAAAATTAACAAGTATATTCTCGTGAACTTGGCCAAAGTTTAAAAATAAAAGAAAAAGAAAAAGAAAAAGAGAAGGAAAGAGAAAAATAAAAGAAATGAAAAGAGAAATGAGAGAGAAAATAAAGGGAGAGAAATAGACTTGGAGAGGAAGTGGAGCTGACATTAGATTCCACCCATAATTTTTTTATTCCATTGAAATATGGGTAGATGATCTAACCTCCACTAGTGAGGAAGAGGCTGCCAGAGGCGTCCTGGGTGGAAAACTCTTATTGGCCACCAAATAAGATATGTCCAAGCTACTAGAGTACACCGCTATCCATATACTTACAGTTCATAATGAGTCTTATTAGCACGCCCAACTCTTCTCAAGATTCTGAGGTGACACTTGAGATAGTGATGAAGACCGGGCACCAAAGCAAAGCATAAGTGTATCCAAGTCTATATGTGAAATAGTTAGGCATCAGTTTGGAAACTTAGCTCTAAACCCACTTTCCTCAGAGTTTGGTAGTTAAGAAGCCCCAAGTCATCCACAAGTGAAGACTCGAGGTTCTTGAGCATCATCCTCAAGTCAAGAAGTTGATGTAGAACTTGAGGATGATTCATATAAAGATTTAATAGAATTACCTTTGATTGGTACTTGCCTTGTGTTCATAATTTAGCAAAGAAAGGGTTAATCCCATATAGGTCAAAGCATGTTATACTTCAAAAGAATATGGAAGAACAAATGCAAAAGCTCTTAATCAAGATGAGACTAGGATTTAAGACAAGTGGGTCCAATGATGACGAAGTAGTCATCATCAATCATTAATGATAGTTCTTTTCAAATCACATACTCATATGAGGTGCTTAGAAACTTCGATGATTGATAATTTTGAAGTCAAAGATGCACCGAGTTCAAGAAGAGATCAAGTCAACCATCAAGCTCAAGGAAATCAACTTAGAACTAAAAGAAGATCCACACTTGACATATCCTTTGATTGAATGAAATTGAAACCAATGACTAGTTATGTTATTAACTAAGTTTAGAAGCTGCATGGAGTTATGAAGAGATGCAAGATTGCCTCAATAGATCCATAACTAGAATAGAGCCTACTACAAATATCAAGCAAGCTCCTAGATGCATTGATTAGACATAAAAATAGATCATTTATGAAGTCAAGAAATTGATCGATGTTGGCTTCATCCGAGAAGAAAAATACCCTACCGGTTAGCTCATCATCCCATTTAAGAAATAATGGCCAAATTTACATATGCATTAATTTTAGGATTTAAATAAGGCATGTCCAAAAGATGAATTTTCACTACCATTCTCGGCGATGGTGGACATTTCATCTCATATAGTCTTCCCTTTCATGGATGGCTCATTTGGATATAACCAAATAAAGATGTCCTGCGAAGATGAAAGAAACACTACTTTTAAAACCCCCAATCAGAATCTATTGCTATAAGGTCATGCCTTTTAGCCTTAAAAATGTCAGTGCTACATATCAGCGGGCTATGAGTCGAATCTTCAATGAACTAATTCATCATCAAGTTGAGTATGATGTTTATGATCTCGTGGTCAGAAGTATAGAAAAGGAATACAATCTCTTTGACTTGAGAGTAGTTAATAGTTAAGATAATTTATCCTCAAAATGAACCCCTAAAGTGTGCATTCAAAGTAGCTTCAGAAATTCAGGTTTGTTGACACCGTGGAATTGATCGAGAAGATCAAGCGATATTAGAAATGTCACCCTATAAGTTTAACTCAACTCGATCATTTCGGTTGGATATCTTAGATGCTTTATATCCAACCTATCGGAAGATGTCAACCATTCTCGACTTGTCAAAAGGATGCAAGTTCAAGTGGGATGACAAGTGTGCATCCCAAGCCACCAACATTATATTGCATAAATCTATTTTTTGTCAAAGCCAATGATGAAGGAAAGGAAAGCACTCTACTATCTCCATCATCTAATCCTTGAGGCTATACACACCAAGAAGCATTTTAGTTTTAATCTTTGCATTCCAAAAGCTACAACACTACATGCTTCCTGATAAGTTAAACTTGATCTCTAAGATCAATCCACTATAGTATCTCATGACACAGGCGATGCTATCTGGATAGTTGGCACGATGGTCCATGATCCTCTCAGCAGTTTGACATTACCTCATTCTTTCATGCGATGGAAGGATAAGCCAAGCAATTTCTTACAAAGACACCCACTTCTGCCTCTTGCTTAGTGATGATCTCCTCGAATAAATTATGAACTTGGGGATACTAAAATTCACCAGGAGATGTACTTTGATGGTGCGCTTTTCTCAAAGAGGAGAAGAACCATAATCTACTATTTTAGAAAGGTAGAATAGTTTAACTTAATCGTGATGTGATGAGATTCTCATATCATGTACAATCCTAATATGAAGTCAATATGAGGCTCTAATTGTCAATGAGTTAGCCATTACTTTAAGCATCCGTAACATCAACATCTGAGATTCTCAAGTTATCAACCAAATCATGGGTCCTATGTTATAAAGCCCAAGCTCCATCCACCACAAGTACACAATGGAGTTGTTGGCCCAAATCACAAAGGTTAGCATTTATAAGATTCCTCAAGAGAATGTTTTAAAGCATGCTAATGAGATGACATGAGGATGAGTCCATATCAATAAAAGTCTAAAATAGACAAGTCTTATCCTTATTGATACTCATAAAAGTACTCTTGAAGGGGAGGCCATTGCCAAGAAGGATGATGAGTTAGATTGGAGGGAGCCATTCATGGATTACCTAAATAAAGGCAAACTACCTCAAGAGAAGTCCCAAGCCCAATAGATGGAGCATAAGCACTTTCCTACACTCTGGATGGTGTCTTGTACCTTTTGATCATAAAGCTCATAAGATCATGATCGAGGTACACTCGTGATGTGGAGCCAACCCCCATTCAAGATGAAAGCCAAGATAGACTAGGATACCTTGCCATCTATGATCAAAGAATGCATGGATACAACTAGATGCAACTAATGTCAAATACAGTGTGATCCTACACCAACCACCAAAATTCTACCTCCCACATTGGCTTCATGGACATTCCAAGTTGGGAATCCACATAGTCGATTGATTTTCCTTCTTAAGGGTCATGCTCATCTTAGCTACTATAATACTTTTCCATATAAGATGATTTCGCCCAAAGAGGTCACACCAAAGATGTGTTCCCATTTTTTTAGAAATCATATCATATATCGGTTTGAGTGCCTCAAAGAATTATATCTGATAATAGTACCACATTCAGGATCACCGAGCCAATGATGAAGCAAAGGAAAGCACACTCTACTATCTCAGTCATCATCTAATCCCTCTTGAGGCTAAGTATACACCAATTAAGAAGCATTGCCTAGCTTTAATCTTTGCATTCCAAAAGCTACAACACTACATGCTTCCTGATAAGTTAAACTTGATCTCTAAGATCAATCCACTATAGTATCTCATGACAGACATGCTATCTGGATAGTGGCATGATGGTCCATGATCCTCATAGCTTGACATTTGCATTTTCATGAGGATAAGCGCTTTCTTAGCAAGACACCCACTTCCTCGCTCTTCGCTGATGATCTCCCGATGAATAAATTATGAACTTAGGGGATACTAAAATCATCACCGGGAGATGTACTTTGATGGTGCTTCCTCTCAAAGAGGAGAAGAACCATAATCTACTATTTTAGAAAGGTGGGTAGGAATAGTTCTCTTAACTGACCGCGATGTGATGTGATGAGATTCTCATATCATATGTACAATCCTTGCACCAATAATGAAGTCAAATATGAGGCTCTAATTGTCAATCTTGAGTTAGCCATTACTTTAAGCATCCAGAACATCAACATCTTCGGAGATTCTCAGCTAGTTATCAACCAAATCACTGGGTCCTATAAGGTTATAAAGCCCAAGCTCCATCACTACCACAAGTACACAATGGAGTTGTTGGCCCAAATCCCAAAGGTTAGCATTTATAAGATTCCTCTAAGAGAGAATGCTTTAGCCAAGCATGCTAATGAGATGACATGTTCGGAGGATGAGTCCATATCAATAAAAGTCTAAAATAGATAAGTCTTATCCCTTATTGATATTGAACTCATAAAAAAGTACTCTCTTGAAGGGGAGGTTGCCATTACCAAGAAGGATGATGAGTTAGATTGGAGGCAACCATTCATGGATTACCTAAATAAAGGCAAACTACCTCAAGAGGAGTCCCAAACCCAATAGATGGAGCATAGTGCACTTTCCTACACTCTTGTGGATGGTGTCTTGTACCAGTTTCGATCATAAAGCTCATAAGATCATGATCGAGGTACACTCAGGATTATGTGGAGCCAACCAGTCCATTCCGAAGATGAAAGCCAAGATCTGGAGACTAGGATACTCCTTGCCATCTATGATCAAAGAATGCATGGATACAACTAGGTGATGCAACTAATGTCAAATACACGGTGTGATCCTACACCAACCACCAAAAATTCTACCTCCCACATTGGCTTCATGGACATTCCAGTGTTGGGGTACTGACATAGTGGGTCTGATTGATTTTCCTTCTTTTAAGGGTCATCAGTTCATCTTAGCTACTACTGAATACTTTTCCATATGGGCGAAGATGATTCTGCTCAAAGAGGTCACACCTCAGCATGTGTTCCCATTTTTTAGAAATCATATCATATATCGGTTTGGAGTGCCTCAAAGAATTATATCTGATAATAGTACCACATTCAGGATCACCGAGATCAATAACTTTTCTTGGAGACACAACATAGATTAGAGATATTCTACTATCAACTACCCTAGGTCAAACGGCTTAGCAGAAGCCTTCAATAAAACTCTCATCCAAATACTAAAGAAAACACTTGACAATAACAAGCAATAGTGGTATGAGTAGTTAGTTGAAGCCTTGTGGGCCTACAGCATCACCTATAGAACTCCAACTCGCCTACTCCTTTAGTGTATTGGCCTGAAGCTATTCTACCATTATAAGTCCAACTCCCATCACTAAGGATAGTTGTGGGTAGCAATATCACAACAAAGTAGAACGCCAAGTTACGTTTAGAAGAGCTCAAAGGTTTGGAGGAGAGACGCCTGTGGGCATGCCAAAACCTTGAGTTGTACAAAGCTAAAATTATTCAAGCTCACACTAAGTTGGTCCATACTAGAGCTTTTCAAGTAGGATAAATTATTTTAGTTCTAAGGAGAACAATTGTTGCCCATTGTAAGATGGGAGGCAAGTTTGAACCCACTTGAGAAGGCCCTTTTACCATAGAGAATGCCTACCAAGGAGGATCTTATCAACTTATTAATCATAAGGGAGAGCACCCAATGCTTCAAATCATCAAGATCTACTTAAAGAAATATTATAAATCATGTTTGAAAACAATTATCATTAATGAAAATTCCATTTCAAAATCAATCTCTTTCATGCTAAAAGTATTCTTATTTGTGAATCTGCCATGATGTGTTTCGGGTAGGTGTAACGAACCCGAGTGACATCCTATCCTTCTTCGACACAACACAAATACAAAATACACACAAACATATAAAATAAACACATATCTTTCATCTTGGGCTACTCTGAGTAGAGATAACACCCCCAATGGCACTCACTCAGTAGCTGCTTTAGGTCAGGTTGACCTGCTAACTTGCTAATGTGTCACCCAACGATCTTCTTGCTTTGGAGGATGTAAGTCTGCTATGCTTTCCATGCTTACTTGGACACCACACACTGATGAGTGCCTTGTTAATTTGGTAGGCCTTATTGCATGGCCGGTAAGCTATCTCATGTTAGTTACGATTAAGAGGATGTGAGTCTACTATGCTTTCTTCTTGGATTAGTCTTTGTGTACTAATTGGGTCTAGTATATTTGAGGTTTAGGATAAGTCCCCTAGTGGCTCCTTCCCTCCTGACTGCTTCAAGTTTGGGAAAAATCCTTCTTCGGGCTCCTCGCCTAGTAGTCGCTCTAGGTCAGATAGCATATGGCCTACCGACGACAGACTATCCTAATGATTAGTTTTGCTTGGAAAGTTGTACGCCTACACACTTTCTTTCTAGATTGATCATTGACACCAACGGAACCTTAGTTGGTTCTGGTTCTCATATCGATGGATACATCACTTATCGATGGATGCACCTTAGGTTAGTTGGTTCGCACCTTAGATACACCACTCATGGCGTTGCTATGCTTTCTTTTTGAGTTGGCCACCATACACCTATAGGCTTTATTTTCCAGGGATCAGGATAATGTATGCGACCTCATTTTAGAGAAATGGAAACTCAATGAGTCACTTGCTGATTACATTCTCAGGTGGCGCAACTTGAGCATGAAATGCAATCCACAACCGTCCAATACTTGCCAGATTCTTCTCAAGAATATCCATGACCCGCCGCTTAAGGGCTTTACCATCAAAACTTCAAGAAATTAATCAACAAAGTAACTAGCCTACAAGAGGAAGCCAAACAATTGCCCTTTCCCAACCAGTCATCAAGGGCCAAGCTACAGAAGGTGTTTGAGATGAAGCTAGGGACAATTGTGTTAGTGGACAGTGGGAAGCTGCCAGCCAGAGTCTAGTATGAGAGACTATGACCTTAGTAGCCTCCATTGCCACCTCCTCTTCCACCACCTTGGCCATCATATCAGCCACCACAACTGCCACAATGACCATTTCCATCGTAGAGCCTACCCAGAAAGATTCATATCCATCGCCAGTCACTATTTTCCACCTACTCTTTCCAATAGATTAAATAAGCTGTATTCATTCAAGAGGGAGGTAGTTAGAAAAATCTTTAAGAATCTCTTAAAAAACCCGACTTTCAGTTACAATAGCCTAAGAGGCTAGAGGAAGTGGCTAAGAGCGATGATCCTAGCTATTGCCCCTATCACCGCATGTTAGGCTATGTCTTAGAGGATTGTATCATTTTTAAAGATTAGCTTGAGAGCAGCTACAAGTATGGAGCCATAGTTATCCCTAAGGAATACTTATTAGAACAACCATCCAGAGTTAGAGTAATGGGGATACTTTGGATCCTCTAAGACCAAAGAAGGTTAGGATATCTCTTTATCACAAACCTCTAAGAAGATCTTTCTAAGATCAAGAAGCTTTCCAAGTGCATGAAATAGGTCAAACCTCTAACACAAAGGAAAATTTTTTATTGTAAAGGACAACTGAGAGGGTGACAGCCCAACAATGCATGCCTCACCATACTTGCTGGGATAGTCCAAAGATGCAGCTGAGTCCAAGATCTCCTCCACGCTATTACTACCACTTCTTCTAGCTCCTCTTCTACGAAGATGTTGTATCTATGGATAAGGGCACTAAATTTACTCGCTTACTTTACTTGATTTCTATTATGTACCTCCCCAAAAAAGAAATTAATGAAGAAAGTTGATTCCACTTATATATTGTCTACTTCTGATGCTCTTGATTTTATTCCTATTGAAAGCTCTCTGAGTCTAAATAAAAATAATAGCTCTAGTAGTTTCGATCCTATCCTCTCTAATTCAGAGTCAAACTATCCTTCTCTAAATAAATTAGGTTCACCTCTTGAGATTGACTTGGAGTCAACTAACTCTGAGGATCCCATAAGAGAAGTTGTAGGTATGCCCGATGAGAAGGTAGAACTTTCCATAAGCTCATCATTCCAAGAAGTCACAAGTCAATCTATGTAGTATCAAAGTTCTACCTCCTGGTAGCACCTAGGATAAGGGTAAGCAAGTCATTGGTTCTAGTGAATAGATAGCCTCTCCATAGATGCTCCACCCATGGATATGTTGGAGAGGACCAAGCCGAGTTGATTACATTGTCCTAGCTCACCTTAGAGTTTCTAGCTAAGCATATACAAGCCCTTGCCTTATTCAAAGAGATGAGGGAATCTCTAATCAAGGCCTTACTTGATCTAGAGATATGCTTAGCTCA
Organism: Cymbidium sinense; assembly: GCA_021442155.1. Taxonomy (NCBI): domain Eukaryota; kingdom Viridiplantae; phylum Streptophyta; class Magnoliopsida; order Asparagales; family Orchidaceae; genus Cymbidium; species Cymbidium sinense. The sequence continues at coordinate 171,628,087 of CM038214.1, forward strand.
CCGACCGCTACTAAATAGGAGGCATGCCACTGAAGGACAACTTAGAGTTACAAACCATGAAGACTTACTGGGGATGACTGAGCACAACCGCTTTACATTATAGGATGTTATGATACGGCTATCTAGAGTTCTGGTTGACCCAGGTGTATTAGTCAATATTATGAGTCTAAGAACCCTTGCCTACTTGAGGATTAACATCTCCAAACTCCAAAAAGAAAGGATGATGTTGAGAGGATTCAATGAACAAGGAGAGAGGGCCTTGTGGTGTTTATTTTGGGTGTATGAGGGGGGGGGGGACACCACGCAGATCATGTGATACTTTTGAGGTGATCGGTACAACATTGAGGTATGATGTACTATCTCCAAAGATAGAGGCATCACCCTACAATGGACCTAATCATGTGATAAGGACTTCAAAGGCATGATGGGTCTTCGAATGTACTAGATTTTCCCTACTTTACATGCATGAATAAAGTATGATTTATATTAAACCAAGTTTTTATGTTCCTATGGAGGCAAGCCTCCATAGTTAATTACATCTTATGAAATGAAATTTCTTAAGGATACTCTCAATTAAAGTAGACAATTATCATTTCCAAAGATTTCAAGGTTGGACTATCAATGGATTGGTTGTATTTAGAAAATCAATATGGAAAGTTCAAGGATAAGACTTATTTTGGAATCCAAATGAAATAAATAGGAAATGCTCATAATACTAGGAGGCCTAATGATCATTCCAATCCATATGGTTGGGATTTTATAATTTTGAAGTTAAGAAGATTTATATGTTTTGAGTTCAAATTTAATTAGATTACTAGGCTTATAATCCACCAACACAAGGTTGTGGAATGCCTAAGAGGTGAGGATTTATGCTCATAGCCTAAAGAAATATCTACCTTAGATCCTAAATCTAGCTTTAGTATGATCTAAAGCATGACCTAAATTTCACATGTGGACATAAGGGTTTACCTCCACAAGAGAGAATAAATTATCTGACTTCTGGATTTATAACCACCTAGAGTGGCCGCCAACTAACTCCTCCTATGATTTTAAAACCATGTAGTTTGGTCTTATAAACTATAAGATAGTTAGGGTAGTTATTTAATTAGAAAGAGGCTAAATTCTAAACACACCCTAAGAGACTAGAGCATGAGTATGAGCATATGACTTAATCTATAGATGAAAAATCTTTTAAATTTTAGTTCATTTTACACACATCATTTTGATAGAGGTTTTAGAATTTCTTATGCCTAAATGCATGATGAAATTAGCATGGTCAAATCGCTAGAAGGTGTTCTCCACATAAGGATACCCTCACAGGTCAAGCATTCCTTTATGCAAGGATGGAGATTCTTCATGTTCAAGAGAGAAAGAATATGCATGATGTGAAACATACAACCATACAACTAAGTTGATAAATATTTTAATTATCTTATTTATGTCTTAATTTTATGATGAGGTTATGAGTTGTTTAAAATCTAGTTATGAGTGATTAGTTAGGGTAGAAAGTTATTTTTACCCTTATACAACCTGAAATATGAAGAATAATTATAATTGTATTAAATGCTATGGAGGTCTTCTTTCTTCATATCTCCATTTCTTATTTGGTTCCTTCTTTGATTTGGATGGTGCTTGCTTCAAAGGCATCATAGGCACCCTAGACAAAGCCTTCGGCCATTGCTCATCCTAATCCCCCATAGCATTAATCCTAATTCCTATTACAAAAATTACATTTATGTGGGAAAAGTAAATCTAACTACACCTAAAAGTAGAGGTTAACTAAATATACATATAATCCCGAGCAGTTGTATTTATAATTTGGACTTAGCACCCTACACATGGGTAACTAAGCTCATTTGTCCTAACTTGGATTATGCTTAAGATTTAAGCAACCTGCAAAAAAAAGAGCATTCACATTTATTTTAAGCATCCCTTAAGCATAATCCTTTCTAGAAAACATGATTAGGCTAATATTGGCCTATCATCTCCTATAAGCATACACTTTAACATCCAATCTAAAATAATAAATCATAAAACAAAACATACATCACATCATACACCATCCTAACTTAGAGCTAAAAAGTGGTGACTTAATTCTAATGTTTGTATTAAGGCTTGTGTGGTAAGTCTTGTTAGGCATTAGTGTTGTATTTTCTAAGTGTAGAAGGATTCAATTTAACATGAAAGGTTGATTTCACTTGAAGTAGTTTAATTGATTTGAGAATTTTAATTTGTGTTTTCTTTTGTTTCATTTGATTACACTTAGCAACTAAGTGTAATAAAGAGAGGAAAAGAGGATTGCCCACTTTCATCCCTACCTTAAGTCACTTTCTAAAGTATATTAATTTGATTTAGTTCTCTTTAGTTGGTGGCTTATTAAATGATTTAATTAATCCTAAGTTTAGTTCACTTTAAATAATCTTATTCAAAATAAAAGGCATCTTATGATAATTTAATTGAATTACTACCACATGACATATATTAAATCATTCCTTTCCATCACATGTAACATGCATAAGATTTAATCCTAAGTGTATCTCTACATGCAACATATTTTAGCACACTTAAATGATGAATGTATGTGTATGTTTAGAATTTATCTTTTATTTGATTGAATTATTTAAACATATTAATTTAAAACTTTATCCAAATTCTTATACAAAAAGGACATAAGAATGAAATTAAATAGCATGTGCCATTGTTAAACCAGGGAAGTGAGGTAATCAAATGACCTCCTTGGAGCTAGCTAAAATCTTGTATTCTCTGGATGCCCAGACTATATACTCATTTGCATTCAAACATATGTAAATTTGTATACAAGAACATAGGAAGTAAGCTCCATATCATATGGCTAATTAATTCAACCACTTATTCAATTATGAATGCATGCAATTTTAATGTAAAATGGGATTTTCATTCACTAATCACATATACATATACAAGTACAAAATATTGGCAAGTACATATCATTATTAAACCAGGAAGTGAGGTAATCAAATGACCTCCTTGGGGCTAACTAAAGCTTAGGATTCCTCGGATGTCTAGACTATATACTTGCTTTTCTTGGACACACATGGATGTATACATAAATGAGGGAAAGAAAACCATGCAAACATTCTTAATTGAATCATTTATATATATGAATTAAAGCTCTATCCAAATTCTAATGTCAAAATACATAAGAATGAAATCAAATACATGCCTTAAACCAGGGAAGTGAGGTAATCAAATGACCTCCTTGCTAGCTAAAGCCTCATGTTCTGGATGTCTGACTATATACCCATTACCATTCAATCTTATATAAATCAACACATGAATAGAGGAAAGAGAACTCAACATTCATACACTTAATCTATAAGCACATGCATTTCTTATATATTTTTAACTAGATTATAACACATATTATTATTGATTTATAAGCTTTTGAAAAATACATTTGATTTAATAATGATAAAATGCATATATTAAATTAAATCAACACATGCAAGCTTACATAAAGGAAATCCATTTTATTTTACTTGATTTTGAAAAGATGGATCCATGAATTCAAATGATATACCAAGTTTAACATGATTGGAAATAGGCAATCAAATATAAGCATGTGATTCATTCAACCAAACTAGTTCTTAAGAGAATCAAATCAAACAAGATTATTTAAAGCAAACCAAAGCTTCTTTATTAATTAAGTTTTGGATTTGATTTGATTTAAAGAGGAGAAGAGAAATCATCACTTGCTATTTTAAACCCATTCCCACATTAGTGGTTTGATTTAATTTAAGGAAATGCAATTAAGTTGATTTTATGGGTTAATTAAGTTGAACCCTTAATTAGATGAATTAATTATCCTTACCATTGTCACTTTAAAGTAATTAATTAAATAATTATGAGCCAACATGATATGCATGGAAAATAAACTTGCAATGATCCTAGAAAATAAAAGGGGCCTAATACAATTGGCTCATGATTAATAGTTAATTAGATTAAGGGACTTAATTAATTACTCTTATGGTTTTCCCACACATGTGGACTAACCATAATTTCATTAAACTCCTTTAGGTTATTAAACACCTAAAGATCAACACCATGATTTAATTAATTAAGGTCTGATGTGATTATGATTTCAATTTGATTAAGTGATTTAATTAATTAGTTAAATTTTAATTAATTTCATTTTAAAAAGGGTGAAATGAACTTAGGAAAGGGGTCCCAACCCTATTCCTTAGTTCACCTACTATTGAACGATGATTAATAAACTTAATTAACCAATTTATTACTATTCATGGGATTAAGTAATCAATAATTAACTTAAAAGAGTAGTCAAGCTTTAATTAGTCAATTTTCCTAATTAAGAGAGCAATAAATCTCAAGAAAATCATGTGAGGTAAAGGTCATCCCATTAAATTAACCAAAAAAATTTGGGATTCATTGCTCAAGTAATTAAAGAGTAATTAAGTTAATTAATTTTATAATTAAACTTAATTAAACCTAAATTATTATTCAAAATTAGGTAAGATCATTTTAATTAATTCTCCTCAAGACCTTTAAAATGAGTATTTATTTGCATTTTTTATTTCTTTATGATTTTATGATTTTTATGTTTCACCATTAAAAATAATTAATTAAGCCTAATTAAAGACTAATCCTATTGGCCACGCGGGTGCGCTTTCCACATGGCACGTGAGATTGGCTACTTAAAACTTATCACTTAGAGCCTTCATGTATGGATGTGCTTTTCTACCATGCGATCTAAGATTGGATGGCTATGATTAATTCCATAGCTTAATAGGATTAAATAAGATCGATCTAGCGGATCTAATCACGACCATCTATTTTGATCATGCGAATAGACCGCTGGATCTAACATCATGAGTGAGGGAGAATGGAGTCCGCCCATCGCTGCTCACTTGATATGAGCTTACCCGAAGCTCAATCAACTCCAAAAGATCCCACACCTTCACACATCCAGGATATAAATGGGTCAAGATCACATGAGATGCAAGTTTTCTTCAAAAGCTCCAACCCATTTTGCCTAAGGATCAATTTTGGAAGCATACCCCATTGGAGCTCAAGATTGGTGGCTCAAATGATTGAGGAAGCTTCATCTAGTGGAGATAAACCCCGTTGAGTTGGATCAATTTTGATGTTCACTTGGAAGGCCATGATGATTTGGAGCTCTGATCAAGTCCCACCTTCGTGGAAGCTTGGGAGATGATTCATTCTTGCTCGACGAGGCCTAAGGAAGGTGTGTGTAAAGTTAATTTGAGTTTGATGGAGAAATGGGGAAGTTAGATCAAAAATGGGAGTGTCCTATTTCAGGATGGATGGGAATGGCATTTTTCGATCGAGGAATGAGCTTGGGAGCTTAGGGAATGGCTCTAGTAGCTGACTTGGGTAGCTAAGGCTTTGAGGAATGATTTTTGTGTGTATTTGAGTGGAAATGAGGTGGTGTATGCCCTTCTTCATCTTGATCAGACGGGATCGCTTTTCTGGCCATCGCCATCTCGTGAGTGGGTGGATGGAGGGAGGAGGTGAGTTGGCTCAGCTTGGTTGGTTGAAGGTGGAGGTGGCTGCCAAGGAGGAATTATGGGTGTCCTATGGGTTTCAAATGCTCCAATGGGGAGGGTGATGTGATTTCACCTCCCATGGGTCATGGCCAACCCAACGACCCATCGGGGTCAGCGCAAGGTCCTAGGTGCCTAGTGGTCCATTGGGAGAGTACCAAGACCAAGGAATGGAAATGAACACTTACATGGGTGATTTGTCTCATGTGATGCCTTGACCCTAGAATGATCATTTGGCATTTGATTTGGGCAGATTTGAAATGAGAAAAAAAGTGGGTTAGCCCTAATTTCAAGTCAATTGGAGTCGATTTGGCTCAATTTGACTAATTTAGGTCAAATTGGTTAGTTGGGTCAAATTGGGTCAAACCAAGGGTTGGTCAAGTTCATATGATAATTTATGATGTTTTGGTTCAATTGGTTTGGTTTAGTTTGGCTTAGATTTGATTTTGGCTCATTTGAATTCATTTCAGTCAAATGGGTTAAGTTGACCAATTTGACCAAATTGGCCAAATTGGCTTAGTTTGGGTGTTGGTTTGGGTTTAGTTGACCAATCAAAAGTGATAGTAGGCTTTGGTTTCAAATTAATTTGGTTTTGATTTAGGCCAACTTGAACCTTTAGGTCAATTTAAGTAGGTCAATTGGGTTCAATTTGGGTTCAATTGGGTCCAATCATGGCTTTGGTCAAGTTCAACAATCAATTTGGAATGAACTTGAGCCATTAGTTGCAATCAATTTGGTTTATATTTTTGATTTGACCAATTTGGTCTTTAAGTCTATTTGGGTCAACTTGGGTCAAGAGGGCCAATTAGGTTTGGTTTGACCAATTGAAGGTCAAGTCATATTCAAATATTGATTTTGATTTGGTATGAATCATTGGTTTCAAGGATTTGGCTTAGGTAATTGGCTAGTTTGGGTTCATATGGGTTAAGGGGTTGAATTTGTCAAATGACCAAGTTGACTTGGTTTGACCTAATTTTATGATAGTTGATCAACTTAGGTGATCAACAATCATAATGGGAGGTATTGATGGCTTGGTTCAATCCAATTTGGGTAGGATTAGAACTTGGCTCAAATAGGTCAAATTGGCCACTTTGGGTCAAGTGGACCAATTGGGTTTAGTTGGTTTGATTTTGGGTTGAGTTTGATTTAGTTGAGTTTATATAAGGTTTTGGGATTGATATATAAATTCCATTGTAATTGGCTTGGGTTCAAATGGGTTTTGGTTCATTTGAAAATTGCAAGTCAAAAGGTTAAGTTTGACTTGGGTTGATTTTGGTTTGGCTTGATGATTGTAGATTTTATTTATATTTGTGAATATGATTGAAGGTATGATTGATTCATGAGAAAATAATTGAATTTGGGTTTTGGAATGAAGGAATTTGGCTAAGTCCATGGAGTTAAATGTGGTTTGTTTTTTGATTTGGTTTGATTTAGTTTTGATGATTTAAATGTATATTTCATTTAAATTTGTGAAGATGATTGAAAATATGATTTATTTGTGAGAAAATCAATTGAGTTTGACTTGATTTGGATTAAGTTTTAGCTAAGTCCATGGGACAGTCATATGGCTTAGAAGAGTTTTATTTAATTTGATTTAGTTTGATTTAGTTTAGATCATTTGAATTAGATTTGATTTCTATTTAGAAGATGATTGAAGATATAAATTGATTATGAGAAAATCAATTGATTTTGGATTTATTTGGATTAAGATTTGCTAAGTCCATGGATAGGTAATATGGCTTGGAAGGGTTTCAAGTTTGGATTTGATCATGGGCTTGAATCATTTGGTTTTGGAATTTGGGTTTGGATTTGGATTTGAATTTGATGTTTGAATTGATCTTGTGGTTTGGTTTGAGAAGGTGAACATGGATTGGATTTGGGTTGTAGGTAGGTTGATTATCCTAATCCCTAAGATAACCATATGGTTAACCCTTCTAAGTCTTAAGCTGTTGTTTACCTAATTGTTAGAAGTGCCTTATTACTAGGAAGTCTTAGTGTCTAGAAAGTCTAAGATGGGAAGATTGATCACCAAAAGTGAGGTCAACAGGCTTTAGGCTCCATAGTGTTGCCTATGGAGATAGATGATTGGATGACCGAAGCCAAGTTTCACATTATAGACTGGGATACATCTTTCAACACTTTGCTTGGGAGACCATGGATACATGAGAACAACATAGTTCCATCCTCTACATCGTGTATGAAGTGAGAGGTGGATCATCTATGTGTCAAAGGTGATCTCAAGACATTTATAGTTCAAGGTCATATATGAGGATGAGGCTTACTACCTCCCTCAAAATCAACAAGTCTATTATTGTGAACTTGGCCAAAGTTTAAAAATAAAAGAAAAAGAAAAAGAAAAAGAAAGAGAAAATGAAAAAGAAAAGAAAAGAGAAAATGAAAAAGAAAATAAAAGGGAGCAAAAAAAGACTTGGAGGAGGAAGTGGAGCTGACAGATTTCACCCAGCTGTTACTCCATTCAACATATGGGAAGGATGACCACCTCCACTGTGCAAAGGAAGAGGAAGCCCCAAGGGTGGAAAACCTTTTAATGGCCACCCAACAAAAAAAGATTTGTCCCATACTAGAGTACACTATCCATATAGACTTAAAATCTAGTTCTTAGGATGAGTCTTATATGGTTAACACACCGCCTCTTCTCTAGATTTCCTTGAGGTGACACTTGAGCTGATAGAATGGAACTCCCAAAGCATAAGTGTATCCAAGTCTATATGTGAAACATTTAGGCATCAGTTGGGAACCTTAGCTCTAACCCCATTTTCCTCTCAAAAGTTAAGAGTTTGGTATTAGGAAGCCCCTAAGTCATCCACAGGTGTGAAGACTCAAAAGTTCTTTCTGGGAGCATCATGCTCAAGTCAAGTTGATGTAGAACTTGAGGATGATTATAAAGATTTAATAATTACCTTTTGATTGGTACTTTCCTTGTGTTCATAATTTAGCAAAGAAAGGGTTAATCCCACATACTTGGTCAAAGTATAGGTCAGACTACTTCATAAGAATATAAAAGAAAAAAATGCAAAAGCTCTCAATCAAGACCGACTAGATTTGATAATGGGTATGAGAATGACGCTACTACCATCACTAATCATTTGAATTGATAGTTCTTTTCAAATCACACTCATATGAGGAGTATGCTTAGAAACTTCAAATTATCCAGATGAATTTAAAGTCAAAGATGCCGCCGACTTCAAGAAGAGATCGTCAACGAAGCTAGGAAATCAACTTAGAACTAAAGAAGATCCACCACATACATCTCTTTTTGTTGAATGAAATTGAAACAAATGACTTAGTTTGGCTATTGATTGAGTTTAAGGACTATTTTGCATGGAGTTATGAAGAGATGTCGATTGGCTTAATGCATCCATAAACCAGCAATACATCAAGCTAAACCTATCAAATAAGCTCTAGATGCATGCAATTAGACATAAAATAATATGCCATTTATGAAGTCAAGAAGCTGATCGATGCTAGCTTCATCTAGAAAGAACGATACCTTACTTGGTTAGCTAGTGTTGTCCCAATTAAGAAAAAGAATAGCCAAACTCACGTATGTATTGATTTTATGGACTTAAATAAGGCATGTCCAAAAGATGAATTTCACTCCCAATCTATATGGTGACATTGCCTCATCTCATGTAGCCTTTCTTTCATGGATGGCTATCCGATATAACCAAATAAAGATGGCCTCAAGAAGAAGAAACACCGCTTTAGAACCATGATCTAATCTAAGGTCATCCCATAAAAAAATGTCGGCTACATACCGCTATGACTTGAATTCATGAACTCATTCATCAAGTTGAGTGCTATGTCGATGATCTCATGGTCAAAAGAAAAGAAAAAGGAAGACCATCTCTTTGACTTAAGATTTATTTTGAATAAAAATAATTAACCTCAAAATGAACCCCTAAAGTATCCATTCGTAATAGCTTCATGAAAATTCTTGCTTTTTTCTACCGGGAATCAAAATCAATTAAGAAGATCAAGGTGATATTAGACCACCCCCAAAAGTTTAACTCAACTCATCATTCTAAGGGTGATCATATCTAAGATGCATATCCAACTTATCAAGAAGATGTCACATTCTCAAAGACTTGTCAAAAGGATGCCAAGTTTAGGGGATGATGTGTGAGCATGCCTTCAAGACATTAATGACTGATGACATCAATTCTATAAAACCTATCTCGTAAGCATCATACTCTTTACACTAATGTAGCATTGTGATGGTGCTTTGTTGTCCCAAACCAATACCTAATGGAAGGAAATGAATATACTACCTCAACCATCATCTAATCTCTGAGGCTAATTATCCACCATTGGAGCATTTCTAGCTTTAATCTTGCATCCCAAAGCTACAACACTACTGCTTCCTCATAAGGTGAACTTAATGGGATCAATCCATTATAGTATCTCATGACAGATGCTATCCGATTGCATGGATGGTCCATGATCCTCTCATAGTTGACATTACCTTTGTACGTAGGCGTGAAAGACAAGCATTAGCTGATTTTAACAACACCCACTTCTTGTTACTCTCCATTAGTGATCTCTTGATGAACAAATCATGAACTTAATTTTATCACCAGATGTACTTTGATGGTGTGGCTTCCTCTCAAAGAGGAAGAACCATAAACTACTATTCTAGAAAAGTTAGGGGTAGAATAGATCAACTATGACATGATGTGATGAGATTCTCATCCATCCCCAATCACAATAATGAAGTCAATACTCATTTAAATCTGAGTTAGCCATTACTCTAAGAACCACATCAACATCTTTGGGATTCTCAACTAGTTATCAACCAAATCATGGTCCTATAAGGTTATAAAGCCCAACCTCATCTACCACAAGTACACCATAGTTGTTGGCCCAAATCCATATTACCATTTATAAGATTCCATGAGGAGAGAATGCTCAAAATATGCTTAAAGCTTGTCATGAGTTATATGCTGAGGATGAGTCCATATCAAGAAAGGTCCAAATAGACTAGTCTTATCCCTTATTAATATTGAACTCATCAAAAGTACTCTTGAAGGGAGGTTTACCAAAGAAGGATGAGGAGTTAGATTGGAGGCAATCATTCATCAAAAATACCCAAGAGAAGTCTCAAGCTCATCGAGCAGAGCACTTCCTCTTTGATGGTGGTGTTCTCGATAGTCTTTCGATCATGTGTTATGTATTAGACAAGCAAAGCTATAAGATCATGATCAAGGTACACTCAAGATTATGTGGAAGCCAACAATCTATCCAAGAAAAGACAAGATTAAGAGACTAGATATTACTCAATGATCAAAGATTGCATGGATACACTAGATGCCACCAATGTCAAATACATGTGGTCCTACACCAACCACCCAACATTCTACATCCTACATTGGCCTCATAAGTGTTGGGGTACACATAGTTGACAGATTTTCTTCCAAGAGTCATCATCGAATACTATGATTACTTTTTCCAAATGGGTAAAAGAATTTTATTTTAGAGAGGTCAAGCTCAGATGCTCTTTTTAGAACATATCATATAGTTCAGTATTTGAATGAATTATATCATAATGGTATCAATTCAAGAGCATCATAAACAACTTTTTGAAATACATCATAGATTGAGATATTCTACCATCAACTACCCAAGGAAAATGGCTTAGAAAGCCTTTAACAAAACTCTCATCCAAATACTAAGATACTGACAATACAAAACAATGGCATGACCAAGAAGTTGAAGCCTCAATCCTACCGCACTACATATAAAATAACAGTCTATTTCTTCTTCATGTCCAAAAGTTCTACATTAAAGTCCAACCCATCACTAAAGATAGTGTGAGTAGCAAGATCATAATAAAAGAATGCAAAGTTCATTAGAAGAGCTCAAAGGTTTGAGGAGAGACATGCCAGTAAAACCTCAAGTTATACAAAGCTAAATGATTGACCATAATAGTTTGTCCTCTAGCTTTTCAAGTAGAGAGCTTATTTTAGTTTTAAGGACACCGACATTCTCGTCAAGATGGGAGGCAAGTTTGAACCCACTTGGAAGGCTCTTTACCATGGAGAAGGCCTACCAAGAGAATCTTATCGCCTTATTAATCATAAGAGAGTCCCAATGCTTCCAATCAATGGGCTCTACAAAGAAATATTATAAATCATGTTTAAAAAATAATTATCATCAATGAAAATTCCATTTCAAATTTATCTCTTCCATAAAGTATTCTTATTTGTAACTCATGTGTTTAGGTAAAGGAACCACATCCTATCTTCATCGACATAAAAAACAAACACAAACATATAAAACATATAAAACAAACACATATCAAGTCAATACCCTTCTTAATCCCCGACACCAATATGGTCAGCAAATTAAATCATCAAATTTAATCAAATCCCCTCTAAGATATGCCTCAACTCAATAAAAACTACCAAATAAATGTTATCAAATCACATGAAATTAAATAAAATTAATCTAATACTTAAGTTGATATCCTAGTGGATTATAATATCCCCCAGTCTTCTTTATGTCATCCAACAAATACCCTAATTGTTCTTCTTGAATATGCCTACATATCTTTCTTCTTAGCATAACATAGACACCAAAAACACCCATGTGTAGTCTCCCCCTGTAGCCAATAGATCCCCTTGGATTTCTAAACTATATCAACTAATATTCTTCTTATGTTCATAAACACCTATTATACATTAACTTGATTAAAACTAACCCAATCATGATTTTCCAAGGATTAAATCACAACCTTTAATAGTAAATCATATATAATAGTTAAGAAAATAAATCAAATTAAACCAACATCATAGAAATTAATCACTTAAGAAATGTCAAAATCAAAGAAATCTAACCAAATTTATTCTAATGGATATAAATCAAAATTATGAAATCAAATAAATCTCAATTGGATTACAATTTTAGTAATGATCTCACTCAATATTTCATGGTGATCAATTAAAACAAAATAAAATAAAGTTATTCACCAATTCATAAATAGATTTGTTATGATTATATTTTACAATATTTCTTTCTACAAGTCATATAATCAATGAAACCTTTAAAGATTTTCTTTTATGTTTTATATAATTCACATGTCATAAATGCATTTGATTTATGATTCCATTCCTTGACATGAATTCACCAAATCATTTCTTTCTTATGCAATATTCAACCAAAGCCTAATAACAATGTATTCATCCATTACATTATCTTAACATTGTAATCAACATTTTATGATTATAAAAACTAAATCAACTATACAATATATAAACATATTATAGTGTAATTAACACTATTTTATATATTATAATATACATTATATTATAATTCTATAATATAATATATTATATCTAACATCACCTCATAGGGATTGCTTAAAAAAAAATAATAAAATTATTCAAAATATAAAAACTATTTAGTAAAATTATATTTTTTTTATTGAAATGGTATATAGATAATTTTGGTGTCATTTCTAAAATTCCACCATTTTAAAGTCTAAATACACATTTTATAAACAATGCTAGTGTAGGCTTGACTGCATGATTGTAAAATACTAAAAGAATTTAAAATGTGCAGTACAATATATTATGATATATGATGTTATACTATGCTACAACATATAATATTTATTTTGAACATAAAATCTTACTTTTAGACTACAATTGGTGTAGCACACCTTTGGTACTACAACCTAATTCCCACTTCAAATTTAACAAATTTCATCATCTAATTTATTAAATCAATATTTTATGACTTATATTAATATAGACTATATAATAATACCATAATAAACTAAAACATTTCATAACATCTTATAACATCCAAAAACACTTCACTACATGCTCAAATATATTATGCTACATTATACTATAATATATGGTATTATATTATGATTTAGTGTTAGGGTTTAGGGTATTCAAATCTCTAATAGTCAAGGGAAAGTCTCTTGAAGAAATTTTCTTTAGCTACCATAACTATGTTAGGATTAGGTCATTCATTAGATCTACTCCTAATGAAATCATTATTCAAAGTTTAGGGTTTTGGGTTTAAGGTTAGGGTTTAGGGTTAGTTAGTTTAGGTTAGTAGGATTGGGTAGTTTGGGTTTATGGTTTAGGTTTAGGTTGTAGGTTTTGGTTTAGGGTTTATGGTTAGTGTTTAGGTTTAGGGTTTAGGGTTTTAGGTTTAGAGTTTTTTAGGGTTTGGGTTTAGGGTTTAGTTTAGGGTTTAGGTTTAGGTTTAGTTTAGGTTTTAGGTTTAAGTTTTATGTTTAGGGTTTATATTTTAGTTTAGGTTTAGGTTTAGGTTTAGGGTTTATTTTAAGATTTTTCTTTAACAAAAAAAAATCATTCAATTCTTTTTTTTTTTTATTTCATCAACCAAGTAGCCCCATGTTTTCTAAGAGACAAGTGACATAGATAAAAAATGAGCACCTATAGAGCAAATCAAAACCCTAGATAAGTAGAACATCTTTACTATAAAGACACAGCCCATAAGCAAAGATATCGGATCATTCTTAGTTTCTCTAGTTCCCATCAGAACCAGCCCCACCTCTCAAATAACAGGATCTGCCATCATATCCCTGATCTCTCCATCGCCACCACCATGGTTGTAACCATCGTCACTCCTCCCACCTCCATAACCACCACTGCTCTGACCACCATCTCCATATCCATGACCTCTAGATCCACCACCACTATGATAACTATCTCTCTACCTTTGCCTCCACCACTGATCTAGATGAGCCTAGTGAGTGATGTTCCTCCGCTGTCTGCCCATTCTTAGGGTTTAGGTTAGTTTAGAGTTTAGGGTTTAGTAGTTTAGGTTTATGGTTTAGGGTTTGGGGTTTAGGTTTGGGTTTAGTGGTAGGTTTAGGTTTGTGGTTTAGTTAGGGTTTTGGGGTTTAGATTTAGTTTTGGGTTTAGGTTCAAGTTTTTAGGTTTATTTTTTTAGGGTTTAGGCTTTAGGATTAGGTCAGGTAGGGTTGCAGGTAGGGTTTAGGTGGTTAATTTAGAGTTTAAGATTTTAATTATAAAAGAGGTTTAGGTTATTATTTTATTTTATTTGAGTTTATTTTATTTATTTTATTAGTTTATTTAAGTTTATTTTATTTAGTTTAGGTTTTATTTTAGTTTATTTTTTAGGTTTTTTGGTTTATTTTTTTGTGAGTTTTATTTTTATTTATTTTAAGCTATTATTTTATTCTAGGTTTAGGTTTAGGTTTTTTATTTTATTTTTGTTTTTTAGTTTATTTTAGGTTTTATTTTAGTAGCTTTAGTTTATTTTTTTAGTTTTATTTTGTTTAGTTTAGTTTAGTTTGGGTTTAGTTATTTTAGGTTTGTTATGTTTATTTATTTTAGTTTAGTTTATTTTATTTAGGTTTAGGTTTATTTTATTTTGTTATTTTATTTTTTATTTTAGGTTTAGGTTTTATTTTAGTTTAGGGTTTATGTTTTTTTTTTTTAGTTATTTTAGGTTTGGTTTTATTTTTTTTTATTTTATTTTATTTTATTTTATTTTATTTTAGGTTTATTTTATTAAAATTTTAGGTTAAGTTTTTATTTTATTTAGTTTTTTTTAGTCTAGTTTAAGTTTTTATTTATTTTATTATAGTTTAGTTTTTATTTTTTATTTTTTTTACTTTTAGGTTTAGGTTTAGGATTAGGTTTTAGTTTATGTTTTTATTTTATTATATTTTTTAATTTTATTTTGGTTTAGATTTTATTTATTTTATTTTAGGTTTTATTTAGTTTATGGTTTTAACTTTTTTAGGGTTCATTTTAGGTTTAGGATTTAGGGTTTGGGGTTTGGGTTTTTAGGGTTTAGGTTTAGGTTTAGAATTTAGATTTTAGGTTTGTTTTTTTTAGTTTAAGGTTTAAAGTTTTTTTTAATAGAGAACAAATTCAGATTCAACATTTTTCTTTTGATTTCATCAACCAAGTAGCACCCAAGTTTTCTAAGACAATATGACATAGATAAAAAATGAGCACCCATAGAGCAAATCAAATACCCTAGATAAGTAGAACGTATTTATTGTAAAAGATAAAGTTCCATAAGTAGCAATCATCGTTTCTTCAATTTTCCATTTCCCATCGTAACCACCCCACCTCTCTAGGCAAGATTTGCCATCATATCCGATCTCTCCGCCATCACCACGCTATAACCTCCGCTTCCTCCCGCCCATAACCACCACTACTCGACCACTACCTCCATCCACCATCATCTCCACCACCACCATGATAATCGCCTCTACCTTCACCTCCACTACCGATTGAGGATATGATGTGATCCTATTGTGATGTTCCCGCCATCAAGGTTCCGCCCATTCCTGGGTTTCTGTTAGTTTATGGTTTAGTTTTAGGGTTAGTTTTAGGGTTTAGGCTGGATTTAGGTTTGGGGTTTAGGTTGGGGTTAGTAGGTTTAGGTTTAGGTTTAGGGTTTAGGGTTTTAGGTTTTAGGTTTAGGGTTTATGTTTTTGGGTTAGGGTATAGTGGTTAGAGTTTAGGGTTGTGGCTAGGTTTAGGGTGTAAGTTTAGGTTTAGGGTTTAGGGTTATTTTGGGTTTTTAGATTTTAGTTTTTATTTAGGTTTTTTATTTAAATTAAGCAAACCAGTAAGTTGTTTAGTTTATTTTATTTTTTATTTTATTTAGGTTTATTTTTATTTTTATTTAGTTTAGATTTTTTTTAGTTTTATTTTAGGTTTTTTTTTTTTTATTGGTTTTATTTTTTTTTAGTTTTTTTATTTTTTATTTTATTTTATTTAGTTTAGTTTAGGTTTTAAGTTTATTTTAGTTTATTAATTTAGTTTAGGTTTAGGTTTAGTTTTATTTTTTATTTTATTTTAGGTTTAGGTTTTCTTTTAGTTTAGGGTTTAAGTTTATTTTATTTATTTTAGTTTTACCTTTAGGTGTAGGTTTTATTTAGTTTTTTATTTTATTTTATTTTAAGTTTATTTTATTTTATTTTATTAGTTTTATTTTATAGTTTTGTTAATCCAGGTTTATTTTATTTTAGTCTATTTAGGTTTTATTTATTTTATTTTAGTTCATTTTATTTAATTTATTTTATTTTAGTTTAGTTTTAGCTGGTTTTATTTTATTTTATTTTATATTTAGGTTTAAGTTTTTTATATATTTTATTTTAGGTTTTATTTAGTTTAGGTTTAGCTTTTAGGTTTTTTGGTTCAGTATTTTAGGTTTGTGGCTCAGTGTTTTATCTTTGGTTTTATGGCTCTAGTTTAAAGCTGGCTCAGTAGGCTATATGGTTTGGCCTAGGGTTTGGTTTGTGGTCAGTCAGCCAGGATTAGTTAGCTAGGGTTTAGTTTTAGGTTTGGCTTTTTGGTTTTGGCTGGGTTTAAGGGGCCTTTAAGTTTTAGGTTTTATTTATTTTAGTTTTTAGGTTTGTGGCAAGTTAGGTTTGGGTTTCACCTAGGGTTTAGTGGTCAGGGCTCAGGGCCAGGCCTAGTTGGGTTTTATTTTAGGGTCAGTTAGGGTTTATTCATTTTTATTGGGTTTATTATTTTTTTTAAATTAAGCAAACTTAGGTTTATTTTATTTTTATTTTTATTTATTTTCTCTTTATTTAGTCTAGTTTTATATTTAATTTTTTAATTTAGCTTTATTTTAGATATTAGGTTTATTTTTATTTTGGTAGTTTATGTTTTATTTTATTTTTTTAGGTTTGTTTAGGTTTTATTTTTTAGTTATTATTTTAGTTTAGGTTTAGTTTATTTTTAGTTTATTTTATTTTATTTAGTTTAGGTTTAGGATTATGTATAGTTTATTTTAGATAGTTAGGTTTTATTTTAGTTTAGTTTTTAGTTTAGTTTAGGTTTATTTTATTTTTTATTTTAGGTTTAGGTTTTAGTTTAGGGTTTATTTATTTTATTTAGTTTTAGGTTTATTTTAGGTTTATTTTTTAGGTATTTTTTTTATTTTATTTTATTTTAAGTTATTTTATTTTATTTAGTTTTATTTTTATTTATTTAGTTTTTTTATTTATTTTATTTTAGTTTATTTTTATTAATATTTATATTCTTTAGGTTTAGTTTAGGTTTAGTTTTATTTTATTTTATTTGGCTTGTATTTTAATTTATTTTATTTTAGGTTTATTTAGTTTAGTAGCTATTTAGTGGTTTAGGTTTGGTTTAGGGTTTAGGGTTTAGGTTGGGTGGTAGGGTTTAGGGTTTAGGTTTAAGTTTAGGTTGGGTTTAGGGTAGTTTGGTTTAGGTTTAGGGTTTTTTGGATTTAGGGTTTGGGTTTAGTGGTTTTAGTTTAGGGTTTATTTATGGTTTTTTTAACAATGAACAAATTCAAATTCAACATTTCTTCTTTTTGATTTCATCAACCAAGTAACACAACAAGTTTTCTAAGATAGAGTGATGACATAGATCAAAAAATGAGCACATAGAGCAAATCAAATATCAGATAACTAGAACCATCTCTACCAGAAACAGTTCCATAAGTAATAGAATGGATTGATTCGTTTACCAGTTTCCCATCGAACCACCCAGCCTCTCAAGTTGGGATCCACCATCATATCCCCATCTCTCCACCACCACCACCATCAGAACCTATCGCTCATCCACCCGCATAACCACCATTGCTCCAACCACCACCTCCATATCCACTAGCACCTCCAGATCCCCCACCACCATTGCGATAACCACCACCTCCACCTTCGCCTCCACCACCAGATCTAGATTGAGCTTGGCTGACGGTGATGTTCCTCCTGTCATGGTTCTGTCCATTTTTAGGGTTTAGTGTTACAGTCAGGATTATGTGGAGTCAAACAATCTGGTCCAAAGATGAAAGCGAAGATCAGGATACTTGGATACTACTAGCCATCGATGATCAAAGACTACATGGATACAGCTAGGCGATGCCACCAATCTCAAATACACGGTGTGGTCCTATAACAACCACCCAACATTCTACATCCTACATTGGCCTCATGGCCATTCGAGTGTGGCGACATAGTGGGTCCGATTGATCCTCATTCAAGGGTCATTAGTTCATTGCTATGACTACTTTTTCAAATGCTAAGGCGACAGGCTGATAGGTCACAACTCAGCATGTGCTCCAATTTTTTATGAATCATATCGTATATTCGTTTGAAGTGCCTCAACAAATTATATCTGATAATAGTACTGCATTCAAAAGCACCAAGATCAACAACTTTGATCGGAGACACAACATATATTGGAGATATTCTACCATCTATACCCGAGGGAAAAAGGCTTAGTAGAAGCCTTCAACAAAACTCTCATCCAAATATTGAAGAAGACACTCAATAATAACAAGTGATAGTGGCATGAGCAGTTAGTTGAAGCCTTGTGGGTCTACTATACCACATTTAGAACTCCAACTCAGTCTACTCTTTTTTCCTTAGAGTATGGGTCTGAAGCCATTCTATCATTAAAAGTTCAACTCCCATCATTAAGGATAGCTGTGGGTAGCAAGATCATCAGAGAAGAATGCCAAGTTGTAGTTAGAAGAGCTCGATGGTTTGGAGGAGAGATGCCTGTGGGCATGCCAAAACCTTGAGTTGTACAAAGCTAAAATGATTCAAGCTTACAACAAGTTGGTCCATCTAGAGCTTTTCATGAAGGAGAGCTTATTTTAGTTCTAAGGAGACCGATTGTTGCCCGTCGTTAGATGGGAGACAAGTTTGAACCCATTTGGGAAGGCCCTTTTTCCATAGAGAAGGCCTACCAAGGATGACCTTATTATCTTATTAATCATAAGGTAAAGCACTCAATGCTTCCAATCAATGGGCTCTACTTAATGAAATATTATAAATTATGTTTAAAAATAATTATCATCTATGAAAATTCCATTTTGAATTAAATCTCTTCCATGTTGAAAGTATTCTTATTTGTGAAGCTGCCACGATGTGTTTAGGGTAGGTATAAAGAACCCGAACAACGCCTTATCCTTCATCAACACAACACAAACACAAATTACACACAAACATATAAAACAAATACATATGTTTTATCTTGGGCTACTCTGAGTTGAGATAACACCCCATCCACTCACTAAGCTATAGGTCGATGACATTACCCTCGCTAGTATGTCACCCCAGTGGTCTTCTTGCTTTGGAGGATGTAACTCTGCTATGCTTTCCTTCTTTACTTGGCCACTATACACTGATGAGCACCTTGTTAGTTTGGTAGGCCTTACTGTGTGGCCAGTAAGCTACCTCATGTTGGCTTTGTTTAAGAGGATGTGAGTCTGCTATGCTTTCTTCTTGGATTAGCCTTCGTGCATTGACTTAGTCAAGTATATTTGAGGTTTAGAATAAGTCCCCTTGTAGCTCCTTCCCACCTAACCGCCCAAGTCTTCCTTCTACCTTTGCACCCTTTCATTAGTCATTCTAGGTTAGATAACAACTATCCTACCAATGATAAACTATCTTGATGACCAGTTCCACTTGGAAAGTTATAAGCCTACACACTTTCTTTCCAGATTGATCATTGCACACCAACGGGAACCTTAGGTTGGTTGGTTCTCACTATGTTGATGGATACACCACTCATGCTGACGGATACACCTTAGGTTGGTTCTCGCACCTTAAGATACACCACTCATGGTAGATGTAAGTTTGCTACACTTTCTCCTTAAGTTGGCCACCGTACACCTATAAGCTTTCTTTTCTAGGGCTCAAGATAACGCCCCTAGAAGCACCTCCCATGTGGGCACTATATTTGGATCACATCCTTTGCAACCCCATTTATACACTACCTGGGTTACTATCAGATTGGACAATTCCCCTTTCCTAGTAACCACCCCTATGGTTGGAGAATCTATCATGTGGATGTGTAGATTCTCCCTTGGTCTAGCAAATATGAGATAGGTCAAGGTCGACATAGCCCCTTCTCAATATAGTCCCCCGCACACCAATAGAGTCCACACAAACATATAAAAAAAATATATATTCACTTGTTGATTAGAAGAACACCTTTAGTGGTATCTTTTCCCAAGCAAGCATCCTATCTTTAGGTAGTCTCAGAAAACTCCCTATGAATCGCTGACTACTCTGAGTTGATATAAGTCCCTAGCATCATTCACTCAAGAGTCACCCCTAAGTCATTTGTTGTGCTACCAATAGGTCACCCCGGGTTGTTCCCGCTTAAAAGATGTAAGTGGCTATGCCTTTTCCTACACAATCGTTGCACACCAAAGGCAATGCCTTAGTTGGCTAGATATACCCCCACTAGTAGTCTATCCCTTGATTGTAACCAGATAGACAAGTCTGATATAACCCCTTCTCAATGGGTCCATCGCACACTGACATGGTCCATAAATTAAATCTATCAAATTTAATTGAGCTCACATCCCCAATAGATATGCCTTTAATTCCAAATCAAACTAAAGCAAAAAAAACATATCAAATCCCATGAAATTATGATAAAATTAACCTTGACTACTTTTAAGTTAACATAAGTCCCCAGATTCACTCGCACGCAAGGTCAATTTATTGTGCATCTAATAGGTCATGTCAGCGGTTATTCCTTACTTTGGAAGATGTAAGTCTGCTATGCCTTCTTCCTAGCATAACCATTGCACACTGAAAGGCAACCCCTTAGGTTGGCTAGCTCTACCCCATAGCACGTAGACTATCCCTTTGGATTTGTAAACTTGAGGCAGGTCAAGGCTGATATAGCCTCTTCTCAGTAGGCCCAAAGCACACTGATAGGGTCTATACATTAACTCAAATTAAATCAAACATAATCTAATTTTCCCCAGTGGAGTTAAATCACACCCTTCTCCTAGTGGAGCCCCAAATCATATATAAATAAGTCAAGCAAATAAATCAAATTCAAAACCAACCTTCTTAGTGGAGCCAAATGAAACCTACTCCCCCAGGAGAGACTAAATCAAAGAAATCCAACCAAACTCTTATTCCTAGTGGATCCCCAAACAAATCTATGAAATCAAACTCAAATCCCAATCCCCAAGGATAGCATGAACTTGCTTCTCTAGTGGAAGGTTCATATACTCCATCCCAGACTCGAGCCCATATCTCTAGTGATATGCCTACATCAATTAAAATAAAACAAATTAAAGATTCAATCTTAACTGGATTATAGATTCTTATAATCTTCTTTCCACAAATCATATAATCAAATCAAATTTGAACCTTTTCCCAAAGATATTTTCTTCTTATATGCCCTTGATATAGACCCTCACATGTCATGTCCAATGCATGTGTGTGATCCCCTAGGGATCTCCTCCATGTCTTTGACATGGAATTCTCATCAAATCTTATTTTTTCTTTTATGCACACCTTTAATACTTAAACCAAAAGCCTAACAATGTACTCGTTCAAATTACATCATCTTAACATTGTAATCAACATTTTATGATTTGTGATGGTGCAAGCTCAAACTAACTATACAATATCATGCAAAACAAATTATATTATGAATTAACACACTATATTATATTATAATATATGATGTTATATTATAAATTGCTATAATATAATATATTATCTAACATTACACCTCATTAGAATAAATAATAAAATTTTCTCAAAATATGAATAATGTTCAGTTTGGATGAAAAATTGTTAATTTTTATTAGAAATGGTACAAAATAGCATAATTTTGGTGTTGCTTCTTGGTGTGTGCCTTGAATTTGGCCAAATTCTTCCATCTCAACCTTCAAATTAACATTTTTGTGAGTTTTACCCAATGTATTATAACAAAAGTAAAACATACTAAAATGTACAATAACATTTATTAACACACCACCACATTCATATATATGTGAAGTTATATATTATTTATATATTTTATTATGCTTCATAATATATTATATTACATTACATCTTAAAATGAATCACTTTAAGCAAAAAAATTTATAAAATTTGGTTGAAAAATGAACATTTATTTTGGATGCAAAATTCAATTCTTTTGATTTAATGACACACCATAGAACACCACCAATGATGTTCCCTAAAGCATACCTTAAATTTAGCCAAATCTCAACATCTCAGCCTATAAATCAATATTTTTATGAATTATACTAGTACAAACTCTACATCATACTATAAAAAAACTAAAATATGATAAAAAAATAAGTAGTAATACACAATATTATTATGCCATCCAATATTATAATACACTATATCATGTTATATTATATTATATTTCATATCACAACACAAGGGATTGCTTAAGATAAATAATCATAAATTAGTCTAAACAATAAAAAATATATATTTTAGTCATATCACTTACATATTTGAAATTGAAAAAATATATAATGATGTCATGCTCTACCTATTATGAATTTGGCCAAATTCCACCATTTTAAAGTCTAAATCAACATTTTTATAAATAATGCTAGTGTAAGCTTGACTGCATGATTGTAAAATACTAAAGAATTTAAAATGTGCAAAATAATATATTATGATATATGATGTTATACAATGCTACAACATATAATATTTATTTTTAACATAAATTCTTACTTTTTAGACTACAAGTGGCATAGCACACCTTTGGTACTATAACCTAATTCGCACTTCAAATTTAACAATTTTCATCATATGATTTATTAAATCACAATTTCTATGAAGACTATAGGGCATAATACCATAATATACTAAAACATTTCAAAACATCTTATAACATCCAAAAACACATCACTACATGCTCAAATGTATGATGCTACATTATACTATAATATATGGTGTTATAATATTATTTAGGGTATTCAAATCTCTAATAGTCAAGGGAAAGTCACTTGAAGGCATTTTCTTTAGCTACCATAACTATGTTAGATTAGGTCATTTTTTAGATCTACCCCTAATGACATTTATTCTTTAAGGTTTAGGGTTTAGATTAGGTTTAGGTTAGTTAGTGTTTAGGGTGGGTTTTGGTTTAGTTTAGTGGTTTAGGTTTGGGTGGGGTTTAGGGTTTAGGGTTGGGTAGGTTTAGTGTTTAGGGTTAGGTTTTGGGTTTAGGGTTTAGGCTTAAGGTTTAGGGTTTTAGAGTTTTAATTTTAGGTTTAGGGTAGGTTTAGGTTTTAGTTTAGTGTTAGGTTTAGGGTTTAGGTTTAGGTTTGGGGTTTAGGGTTTAGGTTTAGAGTTTAGGTTTTAGGTTTAGGGTTTAAGTTTTAGTTTAGGGTTTAACATTTTTTTTAACAAAGAACAAATTCAGATTCAACATTCTTCTTTTTGATTTCATCAACCAAGTAGCACCCCAAGTTTTCTAAGAGACATGCAATGACATAAATCAAAAATGAGCACCCGTAGTCAAAAACCCTACATAAGTAGAACCATCTCTATTGTAGAGATAATGTTTTATAAGCAACAGATCAGATCGACCATTCTTTAGTTTATCTAGCTCTCATCAGAACCACCCCCACATCTCAAGTAGTAGATTTGTCATCATATCCCAGATCTCTCCCTCTACCACCACCACAGTTGTAACCTCTATCGCTCCTCCTTCCTTCATAACCACCACTGCTCTGACCACCACCTCCATATCCACCAGCACCTCTAGATCCCCCATCACCACTATGATAACTGCCACCTCTGCCTTTTCCTCCACCGCTAGATCTAAATTGAGTGAGCCTATATGATGATGTTCTGTGTGAAGGTTCTTCCCATTCTTATGGTTTAGGGTTTGTTTAGGGTTCAAGGTTTAGGGTTTGTTTAAATTTTAGGGATGTAGGTTAGGGTTTGGGGTTTAGGGTTTAAGGTTTTAGGGTTTAAGGTTTAGGGTTTAGGGTTTAGGGTTTAAGGTTTAGGTTTTAGAGTTTAGGGTTTTAGGATTTAAGGTTTATGGTTTAGGATTAGATTTAGGGTTATAGGTTTAGGGTTTGTTTATTAGAATTTTCTTAAGTTAAATAAATCAGGTTTAGTTTTATTTATTTTTATTTATTTGAGTTTATTTTATTTTTTTATTTTATTTAGTTTTATTTTATTTTAGTTTAGGTTTTTTTATTTATTTTAGTGAGTTTCATTTTTTTTTTTTTTAGGTTTTGGTTTATTTTATTTTTTTTAGGTTTAGGATAGGTTTTATTTTATTTATTTGGTTTAGGTTTTTCTTTATTAGGTTTTTAGGTTTATTATTAGGTTTAGGTTTATTTTAATTTTATTTTATATTTAGTTTAGGTTTAGGTTTTTATTTATTTATTTTAGCTTAGGTTTATGTTTATTTTATTTTATTTTATTTTATTCTAAGTTTAAGTTTTTTTTTTAATTTAGGATTTAGTTTAATTTCTTTTATTTATTTTAGGTTTCATTATTAAGTTTATTTTAGGTTTAGGTTCTTATTTAGTTTTATTTTATTTTATCCAGTTTATTTTATTTCTAGATTTTATTTTATTTAGGTTTTCATTCTTAGTTATTTTATTTTTAATTTAGTTTATGTTTTAATTTATTTTATTTTATATTTTTATTTCATTTTATTTTATTTTAAGGTTAGGTTTAGGTGTTATTAGGTTTTATTTTATTTTATTTATTTATTTTATCTAGGTTTTATGTTTATTTTATTTAGGTTTATGTTTTAGGTTTTAGGGTTTAGGGTCAGATTTAGGGTTTAGGGTTGGGTTTAGGATTTGTGGTTTATGGTTAGGGGTTATGTAAGATTTAGGGTTTAGTGTTTAGCTCAGGTTTAGGTTTGAGGGTTTGAGTTTAGGTTTAGGGTTTAGGGTTTAGTAGTTAGGGCTGGTTTGGGTTTGGGGCCAAGGTGGTTAGTTTAGATTTTGATTTAGGTGTTTTGGGTCATTTAGAGTTTATGGTTTTAGTTTAGGTTAGTTAGTTTATGGTAGTTTTTAGTTTAGGTTTTATGATTTGGGTTTAGATTTAGAGTTTTTATTTTAGTTTTTTTATTTAGTTAGGTTTAGTGTTTAGTGTTTTTTATTTAGGGTTAGTTTTAGGTTTAGGGTCAAGATTTTAGTTTTATTTATTTAGGGTTTTTTTATCAAGTAAACGATAGAGTATATTTAGTTTATTTTATTTATTTTAGTTTATTTTATTTAGTTACTTTTTTTATTTTTTATTTATTTTAATTTATTTATTTTAGTTTATTTTTTTAGGTTTATTTATTTTTAGTTTAGTTTTATTTTAATTTTATATTTTAGGTTTATTTATTTTTATTTTAGTTTAGTAGGTTTATTTTATTTATTTTTTATTTTAGTTTAGGTTTATTTTAGTTTATATTTTATTTTAGGTTTTATTTAGTTTATTTAGGTTTATTTAATTTATTTTATTTTAGTTTATTTTATAGGATTTAGTTTATTTTTATTTTAGTTTTTATTTATTTTTATATTTTATTTTAGTTTTATTAAGTTTTATAGGTGTTTAGTAGTTTTTTATTTATTTTATTTTAGCTTATTTATTTTGTTATTTTATTTTATTTAGGTATTTATAAGTTTATTTTATTTTATTTTATATTTAGGTTTGATTATTTATCTTTTATTTTGTTTAGGTTTAGGGTTATGAGGTTTAGTGTAGAGTTAGGGTTTAGGGTTTAGCATTTAGGGTTTAGAGTGAGGGCTTTAAGGAGGGTTTGAGGTGGGGTGGTAAGTTTATTTTTTTAGATAAGGTTAGTGGCCCAGTTTAGGATGGGTTTTGGTTTAGGGTTTAAGTGGTAGGTTTATGGTTTAGGGAGACAAAGGGTGGTAGTTATATGGTTTAGTTTTGGCTCAGTTTTTGTTGGTAGGATTTTGATTAGTAGGGTAGTGATTTAGGGGTTAGGTTTTAGGGTTTAGGGTTTAGGATTTAGGGTAGTGGAGTTTAGGGTTTAGGATTTTAAAAAAGCAAACCCAAGATGTTTAGTTTATTTATTTATATTATATTATTTTATTTTATTTTTATTTTATTTAGTTTATTTATTTAGGTTTTGATTTTATTTTAGGTTTATTTTAGTTTATTTTTTTAAGTTTAGTTTATGTTTATGTTTATTTTTTTGTTTTAGTTTAGTTTTATTTTATTTCTAGGTTTAATTTCTTATTTTTATTTTAGCTTAAGTTTAGGTTTTTTTATTTTATTTTTTTATGTTTAGGTTTTAAGTTTTAATTTTAGGTTTATTTTTTGGTTTTAGTTTAGATTTATGTTTATTTTAGTTTATTTTATTTTATTTAAGATTTAGGTTTATTTATTTTAGTTTAATTTTAGTTTAGATTTAGTTTAATTGTTTTTGTTTATTTTAGGTTTAAGGTTTATGTTTATTTTTTGTTTTTAATTTATTATTTTTTTATTTTTTAGTTTTATTTTTAGGTTTAAGTTTTATTTATTTTATTTTATTTTAATTTAGGTTTATTTAATATTTATTTTACATTTAGTTTTTATTTAATTTAGGTTTTTTATTTTTTGGTTTATTTTATTTTTTTAGTTTAGTTTAGGTTTTTATTTATTTTATTTTAGTTTAGTTTTATTTTTATTTTATTTTATTTTTATGTTTAGGTTTAGGTTTTTTTTATTCATTTTATTTTTAGTTTTTAATTAATTTAGGTTTAGTTTTTAGTTTTGGGATTAGTTTGGGGTAGATTTGGGTTTAGGTTTAGAGTTTAGTAGTAGTTAGTTAGGGTTATTTGGTTAGCTTAGGGTTTAGGGAGTTTAATGTTTGGATTTGTGGGTGTTGGTAGGTTAGTGGAGGGTTATTGTGGGTTTAGGGTTTAGGTTATGGTTTTAATAATTTAATTTTTATTTTTTAAATTAATTAAACTAGGTTAAGTGGATTTAGTTTATTTTTTATTTATTTATTTTTTTTTATTTTATTTTAGAGGCTTATTTATTTATATTTAGTTTTAGTTTATTTATTTTAGGTTTATTTATTTTAGTTTAGGTTCTATTTTAGTTTAATTTTAGTTTAGGTTTAGGTTTAGAGTTTATTTTTTTAGTTTAGTTTTATTTTTAATTTATTTTTTTTAGGTTTTATTTTTTATTTTTTTTAGATTTAGATTTTATTTTAGTTTTAGATTTAGGTTTTTAGGTTTTATTTTAAGTTTTATTTTTAGTTTTTTTGTTTAGGTATATTTTAGTTTATTTTTTTTTTTATTTAGGATTAGTTTAGTTTAGGTTTGTTTATTTTAGGTTTAGGCTTAAGTTTATTTATTTTAGTTTAGTTTATTTTATGTAACGCTATTTTAGTTTAGGTTTATGTTTATTTTATTTTTATTTTAGGTTTAGGGTTTTTTTAGTTTATGGTTTAGGTTTTATTGATTATTTTATTTTAAGTTTTATTTAGGTTTATTTAGTTTTAATTTAGTTTTATAGGTTTATTTTATTTTTTATTTTAGTTTTTTATTTTATTCAGGTTTTTTATTTTAGTTTAGTTTAGGTTTTATTTATTTTATTAGTTTAGTTTTATTTTTTTATTTTCTTTAAGTCTAGTTTAGTTTTATTTTAGTTTTAATTTAGTTTTTATTTTATTTTTTATTATTTTACTTTGGTTTAGTTTATTTGTTTTATTTTATTTTTTAGGTTTTATTTAGTTTAGTTTAGGTTTTTAGCTTTTTAGGTTTAGGTTAGTTGAGGTTTAGGGTTTAGGGTTCTGGTTTGGGGTTTATGGTTGTGGTTTAGGTTTAGGATTTTGGTTTTATGGTTTAGGCTTTTTTTAGGGTTTATGGTTTAAGGGTTTAGGGTTTAAGATTTAGGGGTTTTGGGTTTAGGGTTTTATGGTTTAGGGTTTAGGGTTGAGGTTTTATGTTTTAGGTCTAGGTTTCAAGTTTTAGTTTAAGGTTTAGGGTTTTTGGTTTCTTTTTAACAAATAAAAATTAAGATTCAACATTTCTTCTTTTCGAATTCATCAACCGAGTAACACACCAAGTTTTTTAAGACACAAGTGACGACATAAATAAAAAATGAGCATGCATAGACCAAATCAAAAGCCTTAGATAACTAGAACTGTCTGTACTATCAAGACAGCCCATAGAAGATTGATCGGCCATTCTGAATTTCTCCGCTCATCAACCACTCTCGAGTGGGATCCATCATCATATCCCCGATCTCTCCCTCCACCACCACCACGGCTGTAACCTCCATCGCTCCTCCCGCCTCCATCCCTCAACCAGGACCTCCAGATGCACCACCACCACTGCGATAACTGCTACCTCTGCCTTCACCACACCACCATATCTAGATTGAGCCTCATTGACGGTGTTGTTCTTGTCGTCAAGGTTTAGGGTTTGGGTTTAGGGTTTAGGGTTTAGGATTTTAGGGTTAATGCTTTTGGGTTTATGGTTAAGGGTTAGAGTTGGGGTTTAGGGTTTAGGTTTTTAAGTTTAGTAGGTTTAGGGTTGTAGGATTAGGGTTTAGGGTTCGTGATTTAGGGTTTATGGTTTTTTTAATTAAGTACATCGAAGTTTAGGTTTCTTTAGTTTATTTTTTATTTATTTTAGTTTTATACTTACATTTATTTATTATTTTTATTTAGTTTAGTTTATTTATTTTAGTTTAGATTTTTATTTTAGTTCATTTTTTTGGTTTTGGTTTAGATTTATGTTTATTTTTTAGTTTAGTTTTATTTTTATTTTATTTTTTAGGTTTAGGTTTTATTTTTTAGGTTTAGGTTTTTATTTTATTTTTCTTATTTTAGGATTTAGGTATTTATTTTAGGTTTATTTTTAGGTTTTATTTTTTTTAGTTAGGTTTATTTTAGTTTATTTTATTTTGTTTATGCTATTTAACTGTTGGTTTTTTTTTAAAGTTTAGATTTATGTTTTACTTTTTTATTTATTTTAAGGTTTTATTTTAAGGTTTATTTTTATGTTTAGGTTTTATTTAGTTTATATTTATTTTATTTTAGGTTCATTTATTTTTATTTTAATGCTTTAGTTTTAATTTTATTTAGTCATTTTTCTTAGGTTTAATTTATTTTGGCATAGTTTAGGTTTTATTTATTTTATTTATTTTATTTTATTTTAGGTTTAGGTTTAGGTTTTAGTTTAGGTTCTATTTTAGTTTATTTTATTATTTTTAATTAGGTTTAGATTTTTTTATTTTTTATTTTAGGTTTATTTAGTTTAGGTTTAGGTTTTTTAGGGTTTTTAGGTTTAGGGTTTAGGGTTTTAGGGTTTAGGTTAGAGGTTTAGGTTTTTTAGGATTTTTAGTTTATGGTTTGGGTTTTGGGTTAGTGAGGGTTTAGGGTTTAGGTTATGGTTTTGGGTTGTGGCTCATTGATTGGGTTTTGTGTTTATTTTAAATTATATGTTGTATGTAATGTGGGGGGAGAATAACACACGCAGATTTGAGGGTGTACTTATTGAGGTAATCAAGTACGACATCAAGGAATAGTGCACTATCTCAAAAGATAGAAATCACTACCTTACGATGAACCTAATCACCTAATAAGCACTCCTAAGGTGTGATGGGTCTTCGAATGTGCTAGAGAGGGTATATTGTTTACTTCGATAAGAGAGAGTAAACCACTCGACTTCTAGACTTATAATCGCCTGGAGTGGTAGCTAACTAACTCCTTCTATGTTTTAAAACCATGTGGTCAAGTCATATGTTTAGCAAGATGGTTAGGAGGTTATTATTTAGAAAGAAACTAAAGTCCTTAAACCTACTCTGTAAGAGACTAGAGCATGAGTGGTATGAATAATGACTTTATTTAATGCAAATTTTATCAATTTTTATTTGATTTTTGACTCTTTATTTTGACAAAGGCCATAGGATTTCATATGCCTAAATGCATGATGAAATAGGGTTATTGACTAAATCAGAGAGAAAGAGGTGTTTTCCACCATAAAGGAGACCCTCAAAGGTCAAGTCTTCTCCTATCATTCAAGGATGGAAACCCTCTCTAGCAAAAATGAAATAAGATGATATGCATGATATTAATCATACAACATTCATGAGGTTGCTAAATCTTTTAATTATCTTGATTTAATACCTAGGCTTTAAATGAGTTTATGAGTTATTTTAGAAAATTTAGTTATGAGTTGTGATTGGGGTAAAACATTTATTATTTCCTAAGATCCTAAGCGGATCTAGGCCACACATTAAGTTATCATATATGAAGAAACCAGAAAATACATGTCATTTCTATTACACAATTATAAATAAGGCATCAATCAATTTATAAACTCAACGTGAAAGAATAATAGGCCATTGGTTGAATGCCATACAATAAAAGAGAAATGGGTAGAGCTCCCTTATGCATCCTAGTAATATAAAGAATAATTACAATTACAAATGAATAAATGTTATGGGGATCTTCATATCTTCATATGTTCATATCTCCTCCATTTCTACACTTAGATTTGGTTGGTTCAAAGGCATCATGGGGCCTCCCAAGATAAAGCCTTCTAACCTCCTCATCATAATCCCCATAACACTTAACCAAATTCTAATGCATAACATTAAAAAATAAGAAAAGTAAATCTAACTACACCTGCAAAACAATTGTTAGCTAAACACACCATACAACCCAAGCAATTATATGTATAATTTGGACTTAACACCCTGCACATGGGTAACCAAGTCCACCTGTCCTAGTATAGATTATTCTTTAGGGGTTAAGCAACCTACAAAAGAGAGCATTTTATATTTATTTTAAGCACCCCTTATGCATAATCTCCTGCAAAAAATATGATTAAGATAATCATGGCCTAACATCTAGTCTATGAAGCATACACCCTAACATCCAGTCTACAATAGTGCATCACAAAACCAAACATACATCAAACCATGCACCGCCATAACATAAAGCTAGAAGTGGTGACCTAATCTAATATGTGTGTATTAAGGCTCGTGTGGTATGTTCTAACTAGGCTTTAGAGTTGTCGTTCTCTAAGTATGGAGGATATTTAATTATAAAGAGTGGTTTCAATTTAAATGGTTTAATTGATTTGTAAATTTTACTTAATGTTTCCTTTTGTTTCATTTGGCTTACTAAACAACTAGTTATAAAGGGAAGGAAAGAGAGGATCCTCTTTCATCCCTACTTAGGTCCATCTAAAGCTAATTAATTAACCAATCTTTAATGAATGACTTATTATATATTTGAATTAGTCCTAGGTTTAGGTTCACTTTAAATAATCCCATTGAATAAGAAAGGCACCTTAAGATTAATTGGAATTAGTTAGTATCACACAACGCATATTTGTTCATTTCTTTCCATCATATATAGCATGCATATGATTAAGTCCTAAACATAACCATACATGCAATTTATATCTTAGCACACTTAAATGATGAATGCAAGTGCACTTGGAATTGATGTCTCATTTGGTTGAATTATTTTGTCATATTAATTTAAAGCTCTATCTAAGTTCTTATACAAAAGCATAAGAAAAGAACTCTAAATCATATGACTAATCAACCCCACCCAACCACTTGAACAAAATATGAATCCATGTCTTTTTAATAGAAAGAAGAGGGGGTTAGGTCAAGTTCATATGACTATTGTGAGAGGATTCTCTGCTTTGGTTTAATTTAATTTGGGTTTAGTCTAATTTGACCCTTTATGTCAATTTGGGTCAACTTGGGTCAAGAGGACCAATTGGGCTAGGTTTGACTCAATTGAAGGTCAAGTCATGTTTATATGTTGATTTTGGGTTAATTTGAATCATTGGTTTCAAAGGATTTGGCTTAGTTGCAATTTGGCTAGTTTGGGTTCATAGAGGGTTGATTTGGTCAATGGGCTAGGTTGACTTGGTTTGAACTAATTTATATTAATTGATCATCCTAGGGTGATCAACAATCATGACATGAAGTTTGGATTAGCTTAATTAACTTTGATTTGGATTGAATTGGATTTTGGTTCATGTAGGTCAAATTGGCCACTTTGGGTCAAGCAAAGCAATTGGATTTAGGTTTGATTTTGGATTGAGTTTGATTTAGTTGAGTTTATATATAGATTTGAGATTGATATATAAATCAATTGCAATTGGTTTGGATTCAAATGAATATTCGTTCATTTGAATATTTCAAGTCAAATGGGTTAGGTTGGGTTTAACTTGGGTTGATTTTGGTTTGACTGGATGATTGTAGGTTTCACTAATATTTGGATAGATGAATGAAGGAATGATTGATTCAAGAGAAAATCCATTAATTTTGGCTTAATTTAGATGGGTTTTGGCCATGTTCAAGGAAATGGCTTAAAGGGTTTAAATTGGGTTTCAATTTGATTTAGGATTTGGTTTTGGCTATTTGAATTTATATTTCATTTATATTTGAGAAGATAATTGAAGGTAGAATTGATTTATAAGAAAATTAATTGAGTTTGGATTAAATTTGATGGAAATTTGTCTAAGTTCATGAAGGTTGATTAAAGGACTTGGGAAAGATTTAAGTTTAGATTTGATCT
Source organism: Cymbidium sinense (assembly GCA_021442155.1). Lineage (NCBI taxonomy): Eukaryota > Viridiplantae > Streptophyta > Magnoliopsida > Asparagales > Orchidaceae > Cymbidium > Cymbidium sinense. The sequence goes on from CM038214.1 coordinate 171,660,929, forward strand.
TGGGTTTCAATCATTTGGAATTGAGTTTGGACTTGGATTTGGATTTGAAATTGAGTTTGAGATTTGGTTGAAAATTTGGATTTGAATTGAATTTGAGATGGTGTACATGGATTGGGTTTAGGCTATTGGGTAGGTGATTTTCCTAAGTCCCTAAGGCATGGCTTAATCCTATGATTAACCCTTCTAAGACTCTAGGTTTAGGTTAAGTATTCACCTACTCTCTAGAAGAAATTTATGATTAAGAAAACCTTAATGGCTAGAAAGTTCATAGGTATAATAAGAGGAGGTTGAGAACTCACTCTAAAAGTGAGGTCAACAAAAGGACCCACCAATAGGTGTAATGTAAATGACAAGGCACACCGCACATATTGGCATTGACCGAGATGATCAAAAATGTCTAGAAGACTACAAACACTATTGAAAATGATCTATACCTAAACCTGAAAGGATCTTAGTGCAAAGTAGCTCTATTTATGCCAAGGGCATAAAAGAGCCAGATGGAATCCACGGGGGATTGAGTATGTGAACCTTCCTCTTGGAAGTAGGTTTAAGCTATCCACTTGGGATATGGATTTGAGTTTTATTGTGAATATGATTTGTTTGGTTGTGCATCCACTGGGAATAAGAGTCTGTAATCTATAAGGGATTGGGAATGTGAACCTTCCACTGGGAAGTTCCATCTGGGATAAGAGTTTGATGGTATTTCTTATGGCTCCATTGGGGAGATTAATTTGATTTGCTCCTCACTAAAAAGAAATTTGGTTTGTTCGATATGTTTTAATTTTACTCCACTAGGAAAGTTGGTTTCTAATTTAGTTTGTTATGGACCCTATTGGTGTGCGATGGACCCACTTAGAAGGGGCTAAGTCAGCCTTAACCTATCTCAAATTTACAAATCTAAAAGGATAGTCTACCAACAATAATGTAGGACTATTTGGCCAAAGGGGTTGCCTATTAGTGTGCAACGGTTGTACATAGGAAGAAAGCATAGTGGACTTACATCTTCTAAAGCAAGGATCAACCACTAAGGTGATCAATTGGATCCACAACAAATCGAACCCAACCTAGGGGCGAGTACTGAGTGAATGCTGTTGGGGGAGTTATGTCAACTCAAAAGTAGTCAAAATTAATTTCTTTGATTTATTTTAATTTGATTTGGTTCATTTTCATTTGTTTTACTTTCATTTGATGGATCCCTTCGGTGTGCAATGGACCACATTGAAAAGGGGCTATGTCATCCTTGGCCTATCTCAGATTTACCGATCCAAAGGGTAAGACTATCTAACCTAAGGGGTGCCTTTTAGTGTGCAACAGCTATGCTGGGCAAAGTGTGGCAGACTTACATCTCTAAACTAAGTAGCAACTGCTGGGGTGACCCGTTTGATGCGCAATAAATCAAACCTGACCTAGGGCTACCCATTGGTGTGCAACGATCATGCTGGAAAGAATGAGTAGTAGACTTACATCTTCCAAAGCCAGGACGATCGCTAGGGTAACTTATTGCGGCGTAGATTGAACTTCGACCTAGACTATTGAGAGAGTGTCATGGGGACTTCACTCAACTCATGAGTAGTTAGCGATTCCTATAGGGAGTTTTAGACACCGCTAAAGATAGATGCCTCGCTTGGGAAGCCGCTTGGGGCATTAATTCCAAATCCATAAAATATATATATATTATTATTTGTTTATTATTATGGACCCTATTATTGTGTGAGGGACTACAGAGAAGGGGCTATGTCGATGGACCTATATTTACTAGACCAAGTGAATCTACGCATCCATAGAACGTAATCTCCAACACGGTGGTTACTAGAAAGCGATGTCCAATAAAGAGTAACCCTAGTGTTTAAATGAGGTTACAAAGGATATGATCCAAACGAGTGCCCACATGGGAGGTGCCACTAGGAGCATTATCCTGAACCCTGTAAATAAGAAAGCCTATAGGTGTATGGTGGCCAACTTAAGGACAAAGCATAGAAAACTTACATCTACCATAAGTAGTGTATCCACCGGGTGGGTCGCTTTCAGCATAGCAAACACCAACCAACCTAAGGTGGTCATCAGTGCGCAATAAATCAGTCTAAGAAGAAGGCATGTAGACTTATATCTCCCTAAAGTGGATCTGATTATAGGAATAGTCTACCTTTGGCTCGACAGGTGCTATCTGACCTAGGGTAGCCTGTCGATGTGCAGCAACTGTACTTAAGAAGAAAGTATAGCAGACTTACATCTTTCAAAGCGAGGAACAACCACTAGGGTGACCCATTGATGGCATAACAAGTCAAACCTCACCTAAGGGTGACTACTAAGTAGGGAGTCATATAGAAAGATTGGACCCAAACTTGAAGTAGTTAGGAGGAAAGGTGTCACTAAGGGACTTACCCTAATCCTCTAACAAGTCGGGTTCATGATGGCTAGTCCAAGAAGAAAGCATATAGTAGACTTATATCCTCTTGAATGAAGCCAACATGAAGGTAACTTATCGGCCAAGCCATAAGGCTTACCATGCTAACTTAGCACTGTGTGCAATGGTCAAGTCAGGAAGGAAAGCATAGCAGACTTACATCCTCCTAAATAAGGGACCACTAAGGTGACGCACTAGCGGGGTAGCAAGTTAGCCTAACCTAGAGCATCTAATGAGTGAGTGCCACAGGGGGCTTTATCCCACATCAAAGTAGCCCAAGACAATAGATGTGTATGTGTGTTTGTCAGATATACTCAACAAAGTCAGTTCATGATGGCTAGTTTAAGAAGAAGGCATAGCAGATTTAAATCCTCTCAAACAGAGCCAACATGAGGGTAGCTTACCGACCATGTAGTAAGGCCTACCATTCTAACAAAGCACTCATCAGTGTGCAGCAATTAATTCAGAAAGAAAAATGTAGCAGACTTACATCCTCCAAGGGACAACGATGCAGTAGGGTAACATGTAGAGGCCTAATGAGTGAGAGCGGGGCATTATCCCACATCAAAGTAGCGAGATAAAATATGTGTATTTGTTCATGTGTTTGTGTAGTTTGTGTTTGTGTTGGGTTGATGAAGGATAGATGCCGGTTCATTACACCTACCCTAAACACATTGAAGAGTGGATGAAATGGTGCCATAGGGCAATGTAACTTCACCAAGAAAGGATGTCACTGTTCTCTTACACTTAACTTAGTTGTAATACTCAAACTAGATGCCTCTTGGGTTTTCTTACACTTATCTAATAGCACCAAAGAATTATGTAGTTTGTGTTTGTGTTGATGAAGGATAGGATGCCACTTGGGTTCTCTTACACCTATCCTAAACACATCATGGTAAATTCAAAAAATAAGCAAATAATGCTTCCAATGAAGAAGAGATTTGATGAATGTAAAGATAGGATTTTTATTGATAATAATTATTTTCAAACATTATTTTAAAGATAATATTTATTTAAATAGAGCTCGTTGATTGGAACCATTGGGTGCTCCCCAATTATAGTGGTTTAAACTACTTTCCATCCCTTGAAGCACAAAGGTAGGCCTTTCAGTGATCGAAAGTAGAATCATGATTTGAAAAGTTTTGAGATAGACTAACTTTCAAAGAGTTTAAACCATATATATTCAACATTAATTGAAGTCTCTCTTCTATAAAGTATCACTTGGAGGATGCATCTCTAATATCACTTTAATCTCTTTTAGATCAATCCTTATTATCCCATTATGCTTTACTACTAGCCTTTGAAACTCCCTAAACTCATCCTAAATGTATACTTTAGAAGATTCAACTTCAAGTCAGTAGTGTCATAACCAATCAAAGACAACTACATCATAAAGATGGTCTTCCTTTTCTTTAACCGTGACTAGAAAGGCATGACCTTATAGTGGTAAATTCTAATGGAAATTATAAGTGTAAATGACCTCTCATCCTCTAGCATCATTCAAGCCATCCTTGAATGAGGAGACTGCATGTAAAGAGGCTATGTTTGCTGTCAAATTTGAAATAGGTAATGTGGATTCATCTTCAAGAAATGCCTAACTGAAATCTTTAGAATCAACGTATGTGTAGATTTGAATGTCCTTCCTTTTGACTGGGCATAATGTTGGGTAATCATGATAGCATCTTTCTTCTTCAATAAGGTTGAATTCAAACTTTGATCTTCTTCTTGGTGCAAATGTTTGCATAAAAAGTTTGTAAAGTAGGAATAGCAATAGGTTCAACTTTGATTTTGTAAGCTACTACATTTAGAGATGTATTGGGCACTTCATTATGGTCTTAGGTAAAGTAGTCCTTAAACTACAAAAGTAACATAACCAAGCCATTGGCATTTTCTTTCTGACTTATCATATATGGATTTTGGTAGGGTGGGTGGACTACCTTTATGTTTTGAGGTTAATCTCTTAAAACTCAATGGTTGATGATCTAATTTTCTTCTCAACTTCGTGGAGTGTATCATGTACTTGAAAGTCTTCAAAATTCTTAAGCAAAGTAGGTAGACTAGGAAAACATGATTTTATTACTTTATTTGAAGGTTTATCTACAACTGTGAATTATTTTAAGCTTGAAGAAAGAGATGAAGTGGAAATTTGATATCTCATTATATATATATATATATATATATATATATATATATATATATATATATATATATATATATATATATATATATATATATATAGTTAGAGGTTAGCAACTCTTAACTAATCCTTCCAATCCTATAATAATATAATGAGATAGTAAAATTAAAGCCAATGTGCTCGCATAACCACTAAGTTTCTAGTCATATCAATCATAAATTATCCTTTTAGAACTTTTTATTTTAATGTTATCTACTTGAAAGAAATGTCAAAAGTAGACTCAAAATTATTTTGTATATTTTTTTCTCTCCTTTTCTTTGAATTAATCATCCACATGATTTATCCTTTAGATTCCAAATCAATGTGTATTATTGCTTTACTTTTTCTTTTTCTTCTTTTTTTCTTCTTCACTTTTTTTTCATTCATTTTTTTCATTTTTTTTCTTTCTTTCTTTTTCTTTTGTTTCATTTTTTTCTCTCCTTTTTTGAGTCTTTGTTTATATTAGGTTCTGTAGAGGGGACTATTTGTCTTTTCTTTCCATAGGATAGTTTATGTCGAGTATGACTTGAGGAGGTTGCCACTAACAGTGCAATAAAGAATCAAGTTAAGTTCCAATCAAACACTCCTCTATCTCCTTAAAGAAGGTGAGGGTGCACTCATTATTTTAGCTTAGTGGGCAACCTTCCAAGATGGTTTAGGACCTTCAGATTAACCTTCAAAATAGTTTGATGCCCTTATTTTGGATTGTGAGGTGTATCTTAAGAAGGATTTAGAATTTGATTATTTCCAATGACTGGTTTGCTTCTTCCTATGGTGTTGATCAAAGTGGTTGGACCCTGCCACTACAACAATTGGCTTCTGTGATATCTTCTGAAAAAGAGGTAGAATTGATGTCTACCTACTCTTTTATGATGCCAAAAAATTCTTCTATTACATATGATGATTCTAACTCTTTATCGATATTGACACCACAAAAGTTTAGAATGGGGGTATCTCTACCCGAGTAGGAATCCTTAAAGACATCAAGTCCATCAGTACAACTATTTTATGGATTATGATCATTATTGTGATTGTCATTTTGAGAGTTGTCTTCTTTTGGGAATTAGGATTCAAATCATTTGAGTCATACTTATCTAGAATGAATAAGACATACTCAAAAATCTTTATTGATCTTATTCTTGGCTCTTGAAGGAACTTTTATGGTCTTTCTCCTTTGGTTAGGGAAACTCAGAATCAGACTGTAGGTCAAACTGAAGAAGTGGCTTCTTTCCTGCCACCTCATTTCTATTGATGGTTGTAAGGGCTGGAATCTTTGCATTGCTAGAAAGAGAACCATATCATACCTTTGCTTGAATGTTGTTGATTTGAGTTATTAACTTGATTTTATTATTGAATTGGAAGCCTCATTTAATAAATTTAGATATGCTAAATGGGATTCCAATATGAGAGAGATTTTGGATTTTTTTTGGAGGAGAGACTTTGAATTTGATTTAAATTTAGAACCCACATTCAACAAATTTGGGTATGTTGAATGGGGTTCAAATGTTTTGGAGAGGCTCTTAATTTATGATTTCATTGGCTCTCATTTGAATTTGATTTTATTTTTGGGACCCTCATTTAATAAATTTGGGTATGTTAAATGGAGGGTCAATTAACTTTGTTTTGGATTCATTTTTAAAATCTTCACTTAGCAAATTTATGTATGCTAAATGAGATTCAAGTGCTTTGAAAACAATTTTGAAAGTATTTTTGTTTTATGATGATGTCATGTGTTTGATTTTGTTGAATTAAATTTGAAAATGGTATCCTTACTTAGAAAATTTAGGTATGCAAAGTGAAGCCCAATGTGTTTGATGTATTTTGATTTGATTTTGAAGAATGAGACTCTTACTTAACAAATTTGGTATGTTAAGTAGGGCTCAAGTGTGTTTGATGAGTTTGTTTTGTTTTGTTTTGAAAGAGGAGAACTTCTATTTAACAAATGTGGTATGTTAAATAAAGTTCAATTTGATTTCAATTTTGAAAAGGTGGGACTCTCATTTGACAAATTTGGGTATGTCAAATGGAGTTCACGTGTGTTTGATTTATTGGTGATTTTAAAAAGGGAACTCTACTTAGCAAATGTGGGTATGTTAAGAAAGGTCCAATTTGATTTTAATTTTGAAAAAGGGAATTCTCATTTGACAAATTTGGTTATGTCAAATTAAATTCAAATGTGTTTTAGTTTTTAGTGATTTGAAAAAGGGGACTTCCATTTAACAAATTAAGGTATGTTAAATGGAAATCAATTATATATTTTTGATTTTCAAAGATGGGATATTTGTGTGTGATGTTGTTTTGAAAAGAGAAATTTCAACTTAGCACATGTAGGATGTGCTAAATGAAATTTCATCTTCTATCATGATCTTGTTTGAAAATAAAATATACATTCAACAAGCTTAGGTGTGTTGAATGGAGATTACTATTTTGATATTTGTGCTTTTGGAAAATGATTTTAAAATTATTTGATTTTAAATTTTGAAAGAACCTCCATGCAACAATCATGGATATTGTTGCATGAGGTTTGGTTATCTTTAAATGCAAATATTTTGTCATGTGAATTTTAATTTGAGAAATGCTTTTGAAAGTATATATTTTTTTTGCAAATAGTTTATTTTCTTAAGTATGAGATGAACCTTACCTCACCAAGAGAATGGTAAAGAGGTTCTAAATTTTAGTCATCTCCTTTAGTTAATTCAAATTTTTTATACCTATTTAGAGTTTTAAGACCTACATGGAGTGAGGTCTTAAAACCTAAAGGATGTTAGCTCAACCTAAGGATGGGCTAAGTGCCAGAAAGAAAGATAGTCTTGGACCCATATAAAATACAAGTCCACTATCGATGTTTGGAGACAATAATTGCTACAAGAGATGGAGAGGAACCTCTCCTGAGTCACCAAAAAAATCTATGGTGTTTATTTTTTGAGATGACACCACAGATCTTAAAGGGTACTTATTGAAATGATCAAGTATGACATTAAAGAAAGATGCACTATCTTGAAAGATAGAAATCATCCCCCTATAATGGACCTAATCACCTAATAAGGACTCCTAAGGCATGATGGGTCTTCGAATGTACCAAAGATCTTTCCCTACTATACATGGAAAAGTAAAGTAAGATTTATATTAAGCCGGGTTCGTTAAGTTCCCTATGGAGGCAAGCCTCCATAGTTAATTACATCCTAAGGGATGCAAATCCCTTAAGAATACTCTTGATTAAGAGATCAATTAAAGTCTCCAAAGATGTCAAGGCTAGACTTTCAAAAGATTAGTTGTATTAGAAAATTAATTGGGAAAACTCAAGGAGAAGACTTATCTAAGCTAAAGGAAATAAGTGGGAGTGTTCTTGATACTAGGAAACCTAGAGAGCATTTCAACCTATCCTATAATTAATTTTATAATTTTGAAATTGAAGAGAAGATCAATTGTTAAAGTTAACATTTCATTGGAAAGCTAGAACTTGTAATCCAAAAACACAAGATTGTAGAGATGCCTAAGAGGTGAGGATTTATGCTTGTAGCCCTAAAGGAATAGCCACCTAGAATCCTAAATCTAGGGAGGTTTAGCATAAGCCAAAGCTTGGCCTAAATCTAAGTGAAAATGGGCATATGGTTTAACTCCATAAGAGAGGATAAACCACATGACTGCTGGACTTACAATCGCTTGGAGTGGCAGACAACTAACACCTCATACACTTTAAATCTATGATGTCTGGTCATATGATTTGCAAGATTAGTTAGGCTTTTATTTAATTAGCAAGAAACTAATGTCCTTAAACCCACTCCCTAAGAGACTAGAGCATGAGTGGTATGAGCATATGACTTAGTTTAGTGCAAAATCATTTCAAATTTTATTTAGTTTGATACTTTATTTTGATAAAGGCTTCTGGATTTTGATGCCTACATGCATGATGAAATAAGGTTGTTTGCTAAATCAGTATGAAAGGGGTGTTTTCCAACACAAGGGATGCTCTCATAGATCAAGCATTCCACAATCAAGCAAGGATGGTAATCCTTTATTTTCAAGAGTGAAAAAATATGATGTGCATGTTGTTGGCCATTCAACATTCAGCTAAGGGGTTGCTAAATATTTAATTATTTGATTTATATCCTAGGCTTTATGTGAGATTATGAATTATTTAAAACTTTAGTTATGATTTGTAGTTGGGTAGAAAAGTTAATTTTTTTCTAAGAACCAAATTGCATTCCATGACACATTCAAACATCAAACATATAAAGAAACTAAGAAAAGCATGTCATCCTAATTGTGCACTTTAAAGACAACATCAAATACTTTTATAGCTAATGCAAAAGAATAATAGGCCATTGTGGTCAGGTGTCAGCCGTACAACCCGAAAAGAAAAATGGGTAGTTGAGCCCTACCCTTATACAACTGGTACATAAAAGAATAATTTGCAATTTACATATGATAAATACTAGGGGGTCTTCAAGTCTTTATGTCTTTATGTATCTTCCTACTTCTTTGTTTTGGTTTGCTCAGTTCAAAGGCATCACATGGCCTCCCAAGACAAAAGCCTTCTAGCCAATGCTCATCCTTATCCCCCATAGCACTAATCCTAATTCCTAATACAAAATGATATTAAAAATAGGAAAAGTAAATCTAGCTACACCTACAAGACAAGTGTTAGCTAAACACACATATAACCCAAGTAGTTATATTTATAATTTGGACTTAGCAACTTGCACATGTGTACCCAAGCTCACTTGTCCTAACATAGATTATGCTTAGGGGCTTAAGCAGCCTGCAAAGAGAGCATTTATATTTATTTTTAAGTGGTCCCTTAAAAATAATCAGAGAAAACATGATTAGCTAATCATGGCCTACCATCCGCCTATGAAACATACACCCTAACATCTAGTATAAAATAATACATCACAAAAATAAATATACATCACACCATGCACCATCCTAACATAAGGCTAGAAGTGGTGACTTAATCTAATGTGTGTGTATTAAGGCTTGTGTGGTATGTCCCAACTAGGCTTTAGAGTTTAGATTTTCTAAGTGTAGAATGATTCAACTTAAAGGGCAGTTTCACTTCAAGTGCTTTAGTTGATTTCCAAGTTTTAATTTGTGTTTTCTTTTGTTTCATATGACCTACACTAAGCAACTAAGTGTTGCAAAGAGAAGAAAAGAGGTTTCCCTCTTTTATCCGTACCTTAAACGACTTTCTAAAACATTTTAATTTTATTTTGTTCTCTTTAGTGAATGGCTTATTACACATTTTAGATTAATCCTATGTTTAGGTTCTCTTTAAATAATTTTATTCAATGTGAAAGGTGCTTAAGATTAATCTAATTGAAATACTATCACATGACATGCTAAATCATTCCTTTCCATCACACATAACATGCATATGATTAAGTCTTAGGTATACCAACACATATAATATGTTTAAGCACACTTAAATGATGGATGTGAATATGTACATTTGAAGCTTTATATTTCTCTTCTGATTGAATTATTTTATCATATTAATTTAAGGCTCTATCTAAATTATTATGCAAAAATACATAAGGATGAAATTAAACAGGTATGTGTCATTGTTAACCAAGGAAATGAGGTAATCAAATGACCTCCTTAGGGCTAGCTAAAGCCTCATATTCTCGGGATATCTAGATTATATACCATCACATCCAAATCATATGTAAATTTACATGCATGAACATAAAGAAAGAGAGCTCCAAATCACATGATCAATTAGTTCAATCACTTGAACAATTGCAAATCCAAGTATTTTTAATAAAAAGGAAGGATTACCATTCTCTAATTAAATACACACATGTATGTATAAAATACATAAGCAAGTACATGCCTTTATTAAACTAGGGAAGTGAGGTAATCAAATGACCTTCTTAGGGGCTAGCTAAATTCCTAGGATGTCTAGACTATGTACCACTTTTCTTAAATACATACACATGTATTCATAATTTGGAGAATAAGAATCATGCAAAAAAATGGTATTTAATTTGACTGAATCATTTATGTATATGAATTAAAGCCTCATCCAAATTCTAGTATTGAAATACATAATAATGTATTCAAATGGAGTACATGCCATTATTAAACCAGGGAAGTGAGGTAATCAAATGACCTCATTGGGGCTAACTAAAGCCTCGCATTCTCGGGATATCCAGACTATATACCGACTAACATTCTCACTTACATAACTCAATACATGAATAAAAGGAAAGGAGCATCACTTCATACATTTAAGTTATGATCACATACATCTCTTATGTATTTATAACTGCATTCATATCATATGTAACCATTCATTTATAAGCTTTGGAAAATACGTTTGGATTTAATAGTGATAATAATACACATATTATAAATTAAATCAACACATGCAAGCTTAACATAAAGGAAAACCATTTGATTTAATTAATTTTGAAAAGATGATGTATGATTTCAAATGACATACAACATTTAACATTATTGGAAAGGAATGAATAAGTATAAACATGTGATTTCATTCAATTAAATTAATTTCTAAGGACAATCAAATAAAATAAAAGCATTTAAAGAAAACCAAGGATTTTAATTATTACTTTCAATTTCATATTTGATTTGGTTTGAAGAAATGAGGAAAGTTTTTCCGATCATATCCCATTCGTGTTTGTGATTTAATTTCGTTTAATGAAAATTAATTAAGTTGATTTTATGGGTTAATTAGGTTATACTATTCATTAAATCCATTAATTAACCCTTACCTATGTTGCCTTAATTTAATTAACCAAGTAATTATGACCCAACATAATATGTACATACATTGGAAATTAAATCAGCATTGAACCTAAGAAATGAAAGAGGCCTAATGCAATTGGTTCACAATTAGTTATTAATTTAGTTAAGAATCTTAATTAACTACTTTCATGGTTTTCCCACACATGTGGGTTAACCATAATTTTCTTAAATGTCTTTAGATTATTGAACACCTAAAGATCTACCCATGAATTGATTAATTAAGATTCCATGTGATTATAGTTTCAAATTGATTAATTAAGCAATTTAATTAAAGAATTAAACCATCAATTCCAAAATAATTAATTTCCATTCAAGTGAAATGGACTTAGGGAAAAGATTGGAAGTCCCAATCTCATTCCCCATGCCCATTCACTATTTCACAATGATTAGTAAGCTTAATTAATGATTTTCTTGCCATTAAGAATATTAATTAATTTCCTAATTAATTAGGAAAGTAATTAAGGTTAAGACAACCAATTTTCCTAATTAACCAAATAATAATTCCCAAAAAAAATTTAGGAGGCAGAGGTCATCCCATTAATCAACCTTAAAAGTTTGGGATTAGTTACTTAGGTAATTAGAGAGTAATTAAGCTAATTAAGTTTTAATTAAACTTAAATTAAGCCTTAATTATTGTTCAAAATTAATTAGGATCAATTTTAATTGAATCTCCTCTAAACTACCTTCAAAATAATTATTTTCTTGCATTTTTATGATTTTTTTATGATTTGTTATAATTTTTTTTAGATTTTAGCTGATTTAAATGATTTTCTATGATTTTTATAAAGTCCATTAATTTATTTTAACTATTTGAACTTTAGAATGCAATATCTCCTAATCCAAAAATTCTTTTAACTTGAAATTTGTATGGTAGTAGATTTTAAGCTCACTTTTAATGTCTAAAATTTTCAAATCAATTTGATGTGTTTTTTTGGTTTAATTAATAAAATTTGATTTTCCCTAAAACTTAAATTAATCTCAAAATATTTAGTAAAATTTGGGGCTTTTGGATTTATTGGATTCCTCTAGAAAATACAAATCCAACAAACCCTTACTTGAAAAGTTTAGTTATGTTTTTTATTTTTTATGAATTTTTGAAGTTTCAAGTGTTTTTAATTAATTTTTTAAAGTAGAAAATCCCTAATATATTACTTAACTCAGTCAACACCTCCACGATGTTGACTAGACCACGCGGCACCATGTGGCACGCGTGACTAGGTGGCACGGTGCCATATCAGCAAATGAGCGAGAATGCACAAGAAAGCGGATCGATGATCGATCGAATCCATATCGTGCGCGCATGATGAGCCAGATCCATCTATCAGAGCCATGTGATCCACATGATCTGAGCCATCCATCTCCTAAATGGGAGATCAAATAGCTGGCGAGCTATCCGATAGAAGAGGTAGATGGAACACTATTTTGGGCAGGATTTTTGCGATTCATGTGAAAAAATTGAACGGAAAACTTCATTTTAGCCTGATTTTTGGATCGAAAATCACTCAAAGTGCTGGGGATGATGTAAAATAAAAAAAATGCAAGTGTAATCTAAAGAAAATTCCAAAAATTAAGCAAAAATCATCACAAATAAAAGAACCTAAGGTCGGCTACGGTTCTTGAAAATTACCACATTGAGGATGATTTTCAATAGTGGTGATGATCTGAGCATGCTCTTGAGTGTAGGAAAAAGCTTTGGAATGGGTTCAGGCTCTTGCTTCACTTCAGAATAATGTATCCACCAATTATCGCCACTTCCTCGCTGGAATCCACTTGATTTTGATGGATTTTGCTTAAAAACCAAGTGGGAATGGTTGCGAGTTGGTTTGGGAGCTCTAAGATAGTGAAATGAGTGTGTGAGGAAGAGTTTTGCCTCTATTTTTTGTCTTTAATGGCCAAAAATCACCTCATTCATGGTGATTTTGGCTCCAAGTGGGTGTCCTTAGTTTGGGGTGGTTGAGATTCTCTTAGGTGGCTTAATTTGGTTGTCCAAGGCATGGGAGGTGATTGCTATGAAGGACAAGTGGGTGTCCTAGCAAAGGGAAGTGGAGGTCCTTCATGCCAAGTGTTCCAATGGGGAAGGGGTGATTTCACCTCCCATGAGTCATGGCTAACCACCTCTTGGATCGGTTGGATAGTGTCCTTGGTGCTTAGGTGGACCAATTGATGAGCGCCAAGTGGCTAAGAAAGAGAAATGATCATTTACATCAGTATTTTATTTTATGTGATACCCTTAGCCCAAGGTCAGTGGTCATTTGGCATTGACTTTAATTTGGGCATATTTGAAATGAGTCAAAAGTGAGTTGGACCAAATTTCATGTCATTTGAGTTCATTTGGTTAGTTTGGCTCAATTTGACCCATTTGGGCCAAATTGGGTCAAAATTAGGTTGACCAATTGGTCAAATTGGGTCAAACCAAGGGTTAGGTTAAGTTCATATGACTATTTGGAGAGGATTGTATGCTTTGGTTTGATTTAATTTTGATTTAATTTGGGTTTAGTCTAATTTGACCCTTTATGTCAATTTGGGTCAACCTGGGGCAAGAGGACCAATTGGGCTAGGTTTGGCTCAATTAAAAGTCAAGTCATGTTTAAATGTTCATTTTAGGTTGATTTGAATCATTAGTTTCAATGGATTTGGCTTAGGTTGTAATTTGGCTAGTTTGGGTTCATATAGGCTAAAGGGTTGACTTGCTCAATGGGCTAGGTTGGCTTGGTTTGACCCAATTTATATCAATTGATCATCCTAGGGTGATCAACAATCATGACATGAAGTTTAGATTGACATAATTTACTTTGGATTGAATTGGATTTTGGTTCATGTAGTCAAATTGGCCACTTTAGGTCAAGTGAACCAATTGGATTTAGTTGACTTTATTTTGGGTTGAGTTTGATTTAGTTGAGTTTATATATAGATTTAAGATTGATATATAAATTCAACTATAATTGTTTAGATTCAAATGAGTTTCTATTTATTTGAATATTTTAAGTCAAATGGGTTAGGTTGACTTGGGTTGATTTTGGTTTGACTAGATGATTATAGGTTTCATTTATATTTGGATAGATGATTGAAGGAATGATTGATTCAAGAGAAAATCAATTGTTTGGATTAATTTAGATGAGTTTTGGCCATGTTCAAGGAAATGGCTTAAATGGTTTAAATTGGGTTTCAATTTGATTTTGGATTTGGTTTTGGCTATTTGAATTTATATTTCATTTATATTTGAGAAGATAATTGAAGGTATAATTGATTTATAAGAAAATCAATTGAGTTTGGATTGAATTGGATGGAAATTTGGATAAGTTCATGAAGGTTAATTAAAGGGCTTGGGAAAGATTTCAAGTTTGGATTTGATCGGGGTTTCAATCATTTGGAATTGAGTTTGGGATTTGGATTTGACATTGAGTTTGAGGTTTGGTTGGAAATTTGGATTTGAATTGAATTTAAGAAGGTGTACATTGATTTGGTTTAGGCTATAAGGTAAGTGATTTTCCTAAGTCCCAAGGCATGGCCTAATCCTATTATTAACCTTTCTAAGTCTTAGGCTAGTGTGTTCACCTAATCTCTAAAAGTGTCTTATGACTAAGGAAACCTTAGTGTCGAAGGTTCCAAGGTCTAAGAAGAGGAGGTTGAGAACTCACTCCAAAAGTGAGTCCAATAGTGTGTTACTTGGTTGATGAAATCGAAAAGAAGAAATGTTGAATCCTATTAAAAAAAACCCAAAAACTTTAAACCCTAAACTAAAACTTGAACCCTAAACCTAAAAACTTAACCCTAAACCCTAAACCCTAAACCCTAAACTCAAAACACTAAATTCTAAACCCTAAAACCTAAACCCTAAACCCTAAACCCTAAACCCTAAACCTAAACCCTAAACCCTAAACCCTAAACCCTAAACATAAAATGAAATAATCCTAAAATAAACTAAAAAATAAAAAATAAACTAAATTGAAAAAATAATAACCTAAACCTAAACCCACCTACCCGAGCCCTCGAACTCGTGCTCTTGCAATTCCCCTTTTCCTTTCTCATTTTTGACTTTCTGCTGGTTGACACTTATTTGGCATGATTCTCATTGGATTCCTTCTAGAATTGATGGCCACTGGCCGCTTTCATGTTTTACTTGGAGTGACACTATGGCATCTTCCGTGATGATTCCATGGGAAGCATGGATCCAATGGATCCTACTAGGGTATCAACTACTTTGGTTGCATCAAAATCATTCAAAGATTCCTTAATAGTATGGATAACTATTCAGGTGAGTCCCTAGAACTTATTTTGACTTCTTTTCGAGGCATGCCTGCGGCTATGTGCTCTGATCTGATTATGGAAATGCTTGCTAAGTCATTTGAATTCACTTTGGTTGGAAAGTTTACTCTTCAGAGGCTGAATTTGGAAAACAATCGCTCTTTTTTTCATAGTCTGAAACTTTCGGGTGCTTTTATGATTGGTTTAATTGATCCCCGCCACATTTTGATTAGTTAATGAATGATTTGAATTACTCACATGTTTTTACTCATCGTTCTTATTTTGTTTTCAATTGCCAAATGATGTTGTTGAAATGGACTCCACTATTGATATTAGGAAAGAATCCCCAATCATTCCAATTTGGATTTCTCTCCCCAATATGTGAATTCATTTCATTAATCATCAATTCCTTTTGTATGGTGCTTTATTTGGTCTTGCAAATTGATCATGCAACGCATAAATCTTGACCTTATGGCTAGAATCCTTATTGAATTTGACATTACCAAGAAACACCCCAAAGAAATCGGTTGGGATCTAAAATTATTATATGCGAAAGTTGATTTTGAAAATTTTCTGTCTTTTGTTCTCATTGTAAAAAATGAGATAATTTTGAACGTTTCATTCTGCATCCTCACATAGAAAATAAAATTTCTATTAAGGAAACTATTGTTCCAAACCCTAGGCTGACCACTGTTAAATATCAAAAAGTTAATTAAAAAAAAAAGATTCATTGAATGTTCCTAATAATGCTATTTTACCCTTTTGTGCAATTGAAGGTTTCTAATGTGGAAAATAATAATTTCTCTAAACTTTTGGATGATGATTCTTTTTCCTTTAAGTCGATTCCCGCATCCTTACTAATTTTGATTGATGAAAATAAAGTTTTAATTGAAAATATTAATGAGGATATCAATGTTATGCATCATTTGAATTCAATGGAGAATATGGTTTTTTGTTTCTCATGATATTCAGTTTGAAAACGACTTTACTTTAGTTCAAAATGATTTAAATTCTCAAAAAGATTTGGTTTTGTCTAATAATCTAGGTATTGAAGAAGAAGGGCTAGATGTTCACACCTGCCTTCTTAATAAATTTATTTCTCTCCTTGCTATACCGATGCTCATTTGCCTTTAATAAATTTTAATGGCTTGGAAGAAGGAGAACTCACTTCTATAGGAGACTTCCCTTAAATCTATGATAAATGTTGCTAAATCTTAGATGATGATTCTATGGGAAAAGGAAATGGTTTCCAAACTTATCATGCTAAAAGAAAAAAAAAATGATAAAACTTCCCTCCCAAATTGTCCCAAAATAGATCTGTGGCCTCCTTCTCCTCTCTTAATTAACCTTTTCTTAACCCCTTTTTTATTTCCTTATGTTTAATTTTCTTGTTTGGAATGTTAGAGGGATCGGTACCCTCTCTATTTGTAACTGTATTAGAAACCTTTATCATATTCATAATATTTCTTTACTTATTCTTTTGGAGCCTCTTATTCATGCAAACAAAATTAACCATGAATGATCTTTCAATAAATTTTCTCTAATGTTAGTAACAAAATTTTGTGTTTTTGGAATAATTTTGTGGAGATTTCTATTCTTGATGATTTTCAACAAGTTGTCAATGCTCAAATATCTTATGGTGACTATTGTGTTTTGGGCTCTATTATCTATGCATCTTGTAATAGATTTGGTAGAAATTTTCTTTGGGAAAATTTGAAGAATTTTGCTACCTCTATTAATAAACCTTGGTTTGTTGGTGGAGATTTCAACACTATTTTATTCTCTTCAATGAAGCGTGGTTCCTCTCTAATATTCATTCCATGGAAGAATTTTCCAACATGATCCTTGATTGCAATTTGATTGATATTAGCTTTAAGGGTTCAAATTTTACTTGAAAACACTAGACTTTGGCAATGGTTGGACGAGATTCTTTTAATACTCATTGGATTACTTAATGGCCTATTACTGTCAATCATTTAAGCAAAACCTTATCGGATCATGCTCCTTTTTTGGTTTCTAGTAAAGATAACTCTAATAGATTAAAAAATTTCTCTCATTTTAGATTTGAACATGTGGATTCAGCATATTGATTTCTTTAATGTTGTGGCTAACAATTGGAAAGCTCCCTTACATCCTGACAATTCAATTATGGGGATGAATAGATTTTGGTTTAAGCTTAAAAGACTTAAACAAAATTTGGGTTGGTGGAACAAGCATCATTTTAAAAACCTTTTTGCTAATATCAAAGAAATGGAAAAATTGGTTTGTGATCTTGAAGTCTCTATTATGTCTGATCCTACTAAGATTAAGGACTTGACTGAGGAGAAAGATAAACTTGTTAATTTTCAAAATATGGAAGAGACTTATTGGCACCAAAAAGCTACTAACAAACATATTATGGATGGTGACAGAAATACTAGATGCTTTAGTTAATAAAAGAGAGCTTTAAATAATATTCAAAAAATTAAAGATGATAATGGAGAATGGATTATAGAGAATAATTATATTAAGGATTCAACCATTAATTACTTTAGAAATATGCTTAATAAGAGTTGCTCTTATGAAGCTATTTCTAAATCACACTTAATTCCTTCTATTATAAACAATAATGATAATGATTTGCTTACTATTGAAGCTAATGAAGAGGAAATTTTTAAAGTTCTTAATAGCATGAATATAGATTCTATTGCTAGTTCGAAGGGTTTCACTACCCAATTTTTTCAAAAATACTAGTTTATTATTAAAAATGATTTGGTTGAGGCTTTGGTTGATTTTTTAAATGGTAATCCTTTTCCTAGATATTTTTCTATCACTTCTATTGTTCTCATACCTAAGAAAGATAATCCGGACTATTAGAGTGATTTTAGACCTATTAGTCTTTGCACCTTCTTCAATAAGCTGATTTCCAAAATTCTAACGGCTCCTTCTTTACTTCATAGGATTATCTCTCTAAACCAAACTAGTTTTGTTAGAGGTAGATCTATTTTTGATAATATTCTGCTTGCTCAGGAATTAATTCATGATTTAGATTCTAAGACTAGAGGTGGCAACATTCTGTTCAAATTAGATATTACCAAAGCTTTTGACAATATCTCTTGTGATTTCCTTATCCATATTTTGAATTTATTTGGGTTTTTGATAAATTTATCTTTCTTTATTAAAATTATATTAATAATTTCTTGGTTTTCTATTTTTCTTAATGGGGGAAGCCTTGGGCTTCTTTCCTTCTTCCCATGGCCTAAGACAAGGGATCCTTTATCTCCTACCTTATTTATTATTGTTGAGTACTTATCTAGGAGCATCAATGATCTATTGTTAAACAATCTAGCATGTATTATAGAACTCTTGGTGGTCTTCTTGTTTCTCATTTAAGCTTTTCAAATGATTTCATTATTTTATGCAATGCTTCTATTCATCATATCAAGAATCTCAAGATTTTTATAAATAAATTTGGTAGAGAAAGTGGTCTATCTATCAATGATAACAAAAGCTATTCTATTACTTCTTCAAGCATCTCCAATAATAAAATTAATCAAATCTTATATATCACTAACTTTAAACATCAACACCTTCCTCTTAAGTACTTGGGTGCTCCTCTTTATAAAGGTCCAAAATGATCCCATCTTTTTTATGAGTTAATTCAAAAAATTTTAAATAAAATTTTTGTTTAGGAATTGAATTTTCTTTCCTTTGATGGTAGGCTCACTATTCCAAAAAGTACTCAATGCCTCAATATTTGATTCAATCTATTATCCCCACTAATGCTACTCTTATCAAAATTGATCGCTTGCTTAATAAATTTTTTGGGGATCCAATAATTCTACTAAAAGAATGCATTGGACTTCCTGGCATAAATGTTGTGGTCTCTTGGGTGAAGGTCGTCTCAATTGCAAACCGATTTGTGAAGCTATTATTGCCTTCTCTCATAAGCACGGGTGGAATTTTAGAAAAAATGATATCCTTTGGGCTAATTTTATGATGAAAGAATATTGCCATGGTAAACACCCTCTTATGTGCTTATAAAGTTGGTGACTCCGGTTTGGAAAAGGCTTTGCTCCATTAAATGGGTTGTTGAACCCTTAATATCATGGGGTATTCATGAGTTCTTCTTTCTTTTGACAAGACAATTGGATTGGCAATGGCTCTATTAACTCCCTTTATCTACCCACTATTACTAGCTATTAAAGTTAACTCTTTTTATAATAACACTTGGAATGAAAACAAACTTGAGAATTATATCCCTATTTCTCTTTTAGATAACTTTAAAATATCCTTATTTTCTCTAACAAACTGACCAAATTCTCTTTAAGCTTTCTTACAATGGTGATTTTGTTCTTAAAGAGGTTTGAAATTTTATTAGAGATAAGAAAAACTCCTCTAATGTTTTCATTAAGCTTTAGAACAATATCATTCCCATTTTCTATTCAATTTTAACTTGAAGGATTTTGAATAACTATATTTCTGTGGACTTTTTGCTTTGGAATAAAGGGTTTTATTTTCCTTAAAACTGTTATTGTTGCTTTCATATTGAAAATGTTAATCATGTTTTTTTCAATGGTGCTATTGCTTCTAAATTATGGTTATGGTAAGATGATTTATTTAATACCAACTACTTTCATGGCTCTCTTTCTATATATCAACTTCTTGAAGCCTATTTCCAAAAAATTATGAAAGGTCATATAAAGTTCTAGTTGCTATTACCCTTTTCTTGTTCATCTGGATGGACAAAAATGATGCTAAATATCATGGTATTCCTATGAGCCATAAAAGATCTAGCTAGAACTAAAGAAAAAATTCATGCTCTATTTAATGCTAATCTTATTAGTAACATTCATTTTAGAGGCTATAAATTTGTGGCTAAAACATTTATTATCATTCTACGATGTCGACTCTTATAAAATAGCTAGGATTATCCATTGGATCAAACCAAATATAATTTGATTAAAGTGAATATAGATGGTTTTGTTGCTTCCAATAAATATGGTGGTAATCTTAGGGATTCTAAAGGTACTATCATTTGTGCTTTTGCCTATCTTCTCAAAGCCTATTATGTTATCTATGTTGCTTATGTATTAATAAAGCTATTGAAATTTGTTTGAATAAAGGTTTCCTCAACTTCGAATTGAAGTTGATGCACTCTTGCTTCTTGACATACTAAATTCTAATAATAGAAAAAAATGTTGATTTATTTTATCTTCTCAATCATACTAAAATTCTTCTTTCTCAAGTTTGTTATAAAATTTCCCATATCCTTCATGAAGATAATGCTTATGCTAATTTGCTACTTTAGGTGCCAACTTAACTGATTTTACTTTATTTGACAATCAAAATTTGCCTAAACTTTTAAGGGGTTTGGTCAATATGGATAACACTGGATTACTTTATCTCAGATTGTAATTTTTTTGGCTTGGTTTTTTCTATTGGTTTTTGATGAGCCATTACTTTTAGTTTCCCATTATTAAACCCTCTTAGGCCTATGCTAGGTTTTGTTTTGAGCTCTTGCTTTTGGGTTGGCCTGGTGGTTGCTACCTGATGGTTCCTTTTTTTTCTACCTGGGTTATTTTCATTTTTTTTCACTGATGTTGTGGTGATTATTATTTTGGTGACCTTTATTTGGGTGGTTGCTTTGCCTACTATTTTGTATGGGGTTTTATATCTTAGGGTTGCTTCCTTAAGTGTGTTGGATTTTTTGCTGTTTGGGTGGTATTTGGTGGGCTATGTTTGGTTGGTTAGGGTGGATGTGTTTGGGTTTATCCGCTCATAGATTGAGGGCTGGTCTACTTTTGGATTTGGCAAGGTGGAGGTTATTTGTTGACTATTATTTCTTCTTTTTGTGGATTGGGTTTTGAGTGGTTGGGTTTGTTTCTTTTTTGTTTTCCCTCTTCCTATAATGGTCTTCCTCTCTCTACTTCATTTTTGTTGTTATTTTGGCTGGTTGGATGTATTGTTTATATCGTTGTTTATCTTTTGCGGTTTTATTGTTGCCTTGTTAGCAATACGTAACTGAACGT
>CM038214.1:171682635-171846013 GCA_021442155.1 Cymbidium sinense
ATCAAATGAAGAAAGAAGAATGAAGAATGAAGACCCCCATAACATTCATTACTCTTAATTGTAATTATTTTCTTGTAATCTGAGTTGTATAATGGTAGAGCTTGGCTACCCACATTTTTTTTTGGGTTGTACGGTGGTACCCGACTACATTGACCTTTTATTCTTTTGGGATAGCTTTATAAAATTGTTTGATGATCTTTTTATCTTGTGCATTAGAAAAAGCATGCCTTTTCATACTTTATTTATGATTGGTGATTGTTGTATGGCCTGGATGTGATTAGGATCTTAGGATAAAAATAAATTTTTTATCCCATTAACAACTCATAACTAAACTCTTAAAATAACTCACAACCTCATACAAAAATGTAGGTATTAAATCAAGATAATAAAATATTTATCAACCCCTTAGCTGGATGTTGTATGTTTAATATTATGCATAACCATCTTGTTTCACTCTTGTTGAGAGAGGGCTTCCATCTTTTTAAGATAGAATGGGCGTAACCTTTAAGAGCCTATGATGGAAGAACACCTCTTTCCCTTTTGATTTGGCCCATAACCAATTTCTCATGCATTTAGGCATACAAAATCCCATAGCCTCTATCAAAATAAAGAGTCCTAAACTAAATGAAATATGATAAAATTTGCATTAGATTTAAGTCATTATTCATACCCTCATGCTCTAGTCTCTTAGGGAGTGGGTTTAAGGACTTAGTCTCTTTTTTAAATAATAATAGCCTAGCCATCTTGCAAAAAGCATAAGACTTGCCTACATAGTTTTAAAGCATTAGAGGAGTTAGCTGGCTACCACTCTAGGTAGTTATAAGTCTAGCAGTTGGGTGGTATACTCTCTCTTTTGGAGGTAAACCATATACCAATTTTTTCTTAGATTTAGGTCGTGCTTTGGCCCTCAGCAAAGCTCCCTAGATTTAGGATCTAAGGTTACTATTTTCCTTTATGGGCTACAGGCATAAATACTGACCTCTTAGGCATTTTCACAATCTTGTATTATGGAATTATAAGCTAGATTTCTAATAAAATTTCAACTCAAATAAATAAATCTCCTCAATTTCAAATATATAAAGTCGAACCATAGGATAGATTGGAGTGCTCACTAGGCTTCCTAGTATCATGAGCACTCCCTACTCATCTCCTTTGGCATCAATAATAACTCTCTCCTTTTGATATCCCACTTGATTTTCTAAAATACAATCAATCCTTTGATAGTCCTATCTTTGAATTCTTTGGAGACAATAATCGCCTACTTTAATCGAGAATATTCTTAAGGGATTCATTTTTCTTAAGATGTAATTAACTATGGAGGCTTGCCTCCATAGAAAAATTAATGAACTTGGTTTAAATAAATATTGCTTTACTTTTCCATGTAAAGTAGGGAAAAAATCTCTGGTATATTTGAAGACTAATTAGGCCTTAGGGGTCCTTATTAGGTGATTAAGTCTATCATAGAGTAGTGACTTCTATCTCTTGAGATAGTACACTATTCCTTGATGTCATACCCAATCACCTCAATAAGTACATCCTTAGATCTGAGTGGTGTCCCCTCACATATACACACAAATGAAATCCAAAAATAAATACCACACTCTTCCATGTTGAAAGTATTCTTGTTTGTGAATTTTCCATGATGTGTTTAGGGTAGGTGTAAGGAACCTCAGTGGTGTACTATCCTTCATCGATAAAACACAAATAAAAACTACACATAAACATACAAAATAAACACATATCTATTTTCTCGGGCTACTTTGAGTTGAGATAATGCCCCCAGCAACACTCACTCAGTAGCTACTCTAGGTCAGGCTGACGTGCTACCCTGATAGTGTGTCACCCCAATGGTCTTCTTGCATTGGAGGATGTAAGTCTGCTACACTTTTCTTTCTTACTTGGCCACTGCACATCGATGAGTGCCTTTTTAGTTTGGTAGGCCTTACTACGTGGACGGTAAGTTACTTCATGTTGGCTTTATTTAAGAGGATGTGAGTCTGCTATGCTTTCTTCATAGATTACCCTTCATGCATGAACTGGTCGAGTATATTTGAGGTTTAGGATAAGTCCCCTGGCAGCTACTCCCGTCTTGACTACTTCAAGTGTGGGTCAAGTCCTTCCTTGGGGCTCCTCTGCTTAGTAGTCACTCTAGGTCAGATAGCATCTATCCCACCAATGATAGACTATCTCGATGATCAGTTCTGCTTGGAAAGTTGTAAGCCTGCACGCTTTCTTTCTAGATTGATCATTGCACCGAACCTTAGGTTGGTTGGTTCTCTCATCTTGATGGATACACCTTAGGTTGGTTGGTTCTTGCACCTCAGATACACTAGTCATGATAGAAGTAAGTCTTCTATGCTTTCTCCTTGAGTTAGCCACCGTACACCTATAGGCTTTCTTTTCCAGGACTCAGGATAATGCCCCTAGAAGCATCTCCCCTGGGCACTATATTTGGATCATGTCCTTTGTAAGCCCATTTAGACACTACCTAGATTACTATCAGATTGGACAATTTCCCTTTCCTTGTAACCACCCCAATGGTTCGAGAATCTATCATGTGGATGTGCACATTCTCCCTTGGTCCACTAAATCTAGATAGGTCAAGGCTGACATAGCCCCTTCTTACTATGGTCCCTCGCACACCAACAGGGTCCACATAAACATATAAATAAAATATATAATCACTTGTGGATTAGGAGGACACCCGTAGTTGAACCTTTTCCCAAGCAGGTATCCTATCTTTAGGGCAGTGTCAGTAAAACTCCCTATAGGAATCGCCTGACTACTCTTGAGTTGATATAAGTCCCTAGAGGCATTCACTCAGTAGTCACCCCTAAGTCAGGTTTGATTTATTGTGCTACTAGCAGGTCACCCCAGCAGTTGTTCCCTGCTTTAGAAGATGTAAGTCTACTATGCCTTTTTCCTAGCACAATCATTTCTCACTGAAATGCAACCCTTTAGGTTGGCTAGCTTTACCCCATGACTAGTAGATTATCCCTTTGGATTTGTAAATCGAGATAGAATAAGTCGATATAGCTCCTTCTCAATGGGTCCATCACACCGACATGGTCTATAAATTAAATCTATCAAATTTGACCAAGGTCACATCCCAGTGATATGCCTCAATTTGAAATCAAACTAAACCAAACAAACCATATCAAATCACATGAAATTAAGATAAAATTAATCGACTACTTTTGAGTTGACATAAGTCCCCAACAACATTCACTCATAGTCTAGGTCATGTTCAATTTGTTGTGCATCAACAGTCACCCCAGTTGTTCACTTTGGAAGATGTAAGTCTTATGCCTTATTCTTAGCATAGTCATTGCACAAAGGCAACCCTTTAGGTTGGCTAGCTCTACTCGTGAGACTATCCCTTTGGATTTGTAAACTTAAGGTAGGTCAAGGCATATAGCCCTTCTCGGTGGGCCATCACATCGATAATCCATACATTAACTCAGATTAAATTAAACCCAATCTAATTTTCCGTAGTGGAGCCCCAAATCATATATAAATAAGTCAAGCAAACAAATCAAATTCAAAATCAACCTCCATAGTGGAACCAAATTAAACCAACTCCCTAGTCGTCCAAATCAAAGAAATCCAACCAAACTCTTATCCCAGTGGATACATCCCCAAACAAATCTGAAATCAAACTCAAATCCCAATCCCCGGATAGCCCAGCTTCCTAGTGGAAGATTCATATACGATCCCCAGACTCAAGCATATCTCTAGTAGATATGCCTCCACATCAATTAAAATAAAATAAATTAAAGTCGATTCTATCTTAATCCCTTGTGGATTATAGATTCTTATCCCCTATGGATCTTCTTTCCATAAATCATATAATCAAATCAAATTCAAACCTTATCCCCAGAATATTTTCTTCTTCTATTCCCTCGACATAGACCCCTCACATGTCATGTCCAAATGCATGTGTGATCCTCTAGCAGATCTCCCTCCATGTCCTCGACATGGAATTCTCATCAAATCCTATTTCTTCTCTTATGGTCACCTTTAATACTTCAACCAAAAGCCTAATAATGTTTTTGTTCAAATTGCATCATCTTAACATTGTAATCAACATTTTATGATTTGTGATGAGCTCTAACTATACAATATCATGCTAAACATATTATAGTGTGAATTAACAAACTATATTATATTATAATATTTGATGTTATATTATAATTTGCTATAATATAATATATTATTTAACATTACACCTAATTAAAATCACTTAAAATGAACAAATAACAAAATTTTCTCAAAATATGAATAATATTCATTTTGGATGTAAAATTGTTATTTTTTTTTATTAGAAATGGTACAAAATAGCATAATTTTGGTGTTGCTTCTTGGTGTGTGCCATGAATTTGGCCAAATTCTTCCATCTCAACCTTCAAATTAATATTTTTGTGAGTTTTGACCCAATGTATTATAACAAAAGTAAAACATACTAAAATGTACAATAACATTTAGTAACACACCACCACATTCATATATATATATATATATATATATATATATATATATATATATATATATATATATATATATATATATATATATATATATTTATATATATATATATATATTATATTTACTTACATTACAATAAATATATTATCACTTTAAAATGAAAAATTTATAAAATTTGGTTGAAAAATGAACATTTATTTTTGCAAAATTCCATTCTTTTGATTAAATGACACCATAGCACACCCCCAATGATGTTCCCTAAAGCTTACCTTAAATTTGGCCAAATCCATCATCTAAGCTTATAAATTAGTATTTTTTATGAATTATACCAGTACAAACTCCACTACATCATACTATAATAAACTAAAATATGCTAAACAACAAGTAGTAATACACAATAGTATGATATAATGCATGATGCTACACTATGTTATGGCATCCTATATTATAGTACACTATAACATATTATATTATATTATATTTCATATCACATCACAAGGGATTGCTTATGATAAAAAATCATAAACTTAGTCAAAAGAATAGAAAACTACATATTTTAGTCATATCATTTACATGTTTTAAATTAAAATAATATATTATGATGCCATACTCTACCTATTATGAATTTCGCCAAATTCCACCATTTTAAAGTCTAAATCAACAATTTTATAAATAATGCTAGTGTAGGCTCGACTGCATGATTATAAAATACTAAAAGAATCTAAAATGCGTAGAATAATATATTATGATATATGATGCAATACTATGTTACAACATATAATATTTATTTTGAACATAAAATCTTACTTTTTAGACTACAATTGGCATAGCACACCTTTGGTACTACAACCTAATTCCCACTTCAAATTTAACAAATTTCATCATCTGATTTATTAAATCAATATTATTATGATTTATATTAATATAAACTATAGGGCACAATACCATAATATACTAAAACATTTCAAAACATCTTATAACATCCTAAAACACATCACTACATGCTCAAATATATGATGCTACATTATACTATAATATATGGTATTATAATATGATTTAGGTATAAGGTTTAGGGTATTCAAATCTCTAATAGTCAAGGGAAAGTCTCTTGAAGAAATTTTCTTTAGCTACCATAACTATGTTAGGATTAGGTCATTCTTTAGATACTCCTAATGACATCTTTATTCAAGGTTTAGGGTTTAGGGTTTAGGGTTAGGGTTTAGGGTTAGTTTAAGGTTTAAGGTTTAGGGTTAGTTTAGGGTTAGTTTAGGGTTTAAGGTTTAGGGTTTAGGGTTTGGGATTTACGGTTTAGGGTTTAGAGTTGTAGGTTTTAAGGTTTAGGGTTTAATTTTTTAAGGTTTTTTGGGTTTTGGGTTTAGTGTTTTATGGTTTAGTTTTAGTTTAGTGTTTAGGGTTTAGGGTTTTTAGGTTTAGGTTTTAGGGTTTAGGTTTTAGGTTTAGGGTTTATGTTTTAATTTAGGGTTTAGGGTTTATGGTTTTTTTTAAATAGAGAACAAATTTAGATTCAACATTTCTTCTTTTTGATTTCATCAACCAAGTAGCACCCAAGTTTTCTAAGACACAGCGATGACATAAAAATAAAAATGAGCACCCATAGAGCAAATCAAAACCTAGATAAGTAGAACCATCTCTAATGTAAAGACACACTTCCATATGCGTAGATCGATCGATCATTCTTCAATTTCTACCATATCTCTCTCTCATACCACCACCACCTTGTAACCGTCACTCCTCCACCTCCACCAACCACCATGCTCCAACCACCACCTCCATATCCACAGATCCCCACCACCACTGCGATAACTACCGCCTCCACCTTCACCTCCAGCCATATCTAGATTGAGCCTAATTGACGATGATGTTCATGTTGTCAAGGTTCTGCCCATTTTTAGGGTTTAGGGTTAGTTTAGGGTTTAGGGTTTAGGGTTTTAGGGTTTAGGGGTTTAAGGTTTACGGTTTAGGGTTTAGAGTTTAGAGTTCACAGTTTAGAGTTTAGAGTTTACAGTTTTAAGGTTTAGTGTTTAGGATTTAGGGTTTAGGATTGTATGTTTAGGGTTTAGGGTTTAGGCTTAGTTTTAGGGTTTAGGATTTTTTCAATTAAGTAAAAGGGTAGGTTTAGGTTTATTTAGTTTATTTTTTATTTATTTGAGTTTTTTTATTATCTATGTTTATTTCTTATTTTTTGTTAGTTTAGTTTATTTATTTTAGTTTAGGT
This sequence comes from Cymbidium sinense, assembly GCA_021442155.1. NCBI lineage: Eukaryota > Viridiplantae > Streptophyta > Magnoliopsida > Asparagales > Orchidaceae > Cymbidium > Cymbidium sinense. The sequence continues at coordinate 171,689,357 of CM038214.1, forward strand.
TTTTTATCTTAGTTTATTTTTTATGTTTATGTTTATTTTTAGTTGAGTTTTATTTTTATTTTATTTTTTAGGTTTGGGTTTTTTTATTTTAAGGTTTATTTATTAGGTTTAGGTTTTTATATTGTTTTTATTTTATTTTATTTTAGGTTTATTATATTTTAATTTTAAGTTTGGTTTTTATTTTATTTAGGTTTTTTATTTTTAGGTTTATTTTATTTTTAGTTTAGTTTAGGTTTTTTATTTATTTTAGTTTTGTTTTTATTTTTTATTTTTTTATTTTTACATTTTCGTTTAGGTTTAGGTTTAGGTTTATTTAGGTTTTTATTTTATTTTATTTTATTTTATTTTATTTAGGTTTAATTATTTATTTATTTTATTTTTAGGTTTTATTTAGTTCAGGTTTAGGTTTTTAGGTTTTTAGGGTTTAGGGTTTAGTGTTTAAGGTTTGGGGTTTAGGTTTTAGGGTAGTATGTTCTATGGTTTAGGGTTTAGGGTTGTAAGGTTTAGGGTTTAGGGTTGTAGGTTTAGGGATCGAGGTTTAGGGCTTAGGGTTAGTTTTAATGTTTAGGGTTAGGGTTTTTTTATATTTTTTATATTTTATTTTTTAAATTAAGTAAACTGGTAGGTTTAGCTTTATTTAGTTTATTTAGTATATTTTTTATTTATTTTAGTTTATTTTATTTTTTATTTTATATAGGTTTATTTTTTTTATTTAGTTTAGTTTATTTATTTTGGTTTATTTATTTTAGTTTAGGTTTATTATTTTACTTTATTTTTAAGTTTAGGTTTTTTTTTAGTTTAGTTTTCTTTTTATTTTATTTTATAGGTTTAAGTTTAGGTTTTTATTTTATTTTCTTAGGTTTAGGTTTTAGGTTTTTATTTTAGGTTTATTTTAGGTTTATTTTTTTGTTTAGGTTTAGGTTTATTTTTAGTTTATTTTATTATATTTAGGGTTTAGGTTTAGGTTCAGCTTATTTTAGGTTTAGGTTTAGGTTTTATTTATTTTAGTTTAGTTTATTTTAGTTTAGGTTTAGGTTTATTTTATTTTATTTGAGGTTTAGGTTTTTTTTTTAGTTTAGGTTTATTTTATTTTTAGGTTTATTTTTTAGGTTTAGTTTTAATTTAGTTTTTATTTTATTTTATTTTAATTATTTATATTTATTTTAGTTTAGCTTTTATTTTAGTTAGGTTTTTTTTTTTTTTAGTTTAGTTTAGTTTTAATTTATTTTATTTTAGTTTAGATTTTATTTTATTTTTATTTTCTTTTTTAGGTTTAGGTTTAGGTTTAGGATTTAGTTTAGGTGTTTATTTTATTATATTATATATTTTATTTAGGTTTAGATTTTATTTATTTATTTTATTTTTAGGTTTTATTTAGTTTAGGCTTAGGTTTTTAGCTTTTAGGGTTTAAAGTTTAGGGTTTAGGGAGGGTTTAGGTTAGGGTAGGGTTTAGGGTTTAGTGTTTAGGTTTGGGTTAAGTTTAGGGTTTAGGGCTTAAGTTTAGGGTTTTAGTGTTTAGGTTTTAGGTTTAGGTTTGTTGTAGGTTTAGGGTTGTAGGATTAGGGTTTAGGGTTTAGGTTAGTTTTAGGGTTTAGGTTTTTTTTAAATTAAGTAAACTAGTAGGTTTAGGTTTATTTAATTTATTTTTTATTTATTTTAGTTTATTTTATTTCTTTTATTTAGGTTTATTTTTTATTTTTAGTTAGTTTAGTTTATTTGTTTTAGGTTTATTTATTTTAGTTTAGGTTTTTCTTTTAGTTTTTTTTAGATTTAGGTTTAAGTTTATTTTATTTTTTAGGTTTAGCTTTTATTTTTTATTTCTATTTTTAGGTTTAGGGTTTTATTTTATTTTTTTTTAGGTTTAGGTTTTAGGTTTTAATTTAGATTTATTTTTTAGGTATTATTTTTTTAGTTTGGGTTTAGGTTTATTTTAGTTTATTTTATTTTATTTAGTTTAGGGTTTAAGTTTAGGTTTAGGTTTTATTTATTTTAGTTTAGTTTATTTTAGTTTAGGTTTAGGTTTATTTTATTTTGTTTATTTTATTTTTTTTAGTTTAGGGTTTAGGTTTTATTTTTTATTTATTTTTAGGTTTATTTATTAGGTTTAGGTTTTTATTTAGTTTTTATTTTATTTTATTTTAGGTTTATTTTAATTTTATTTTAAGTTTAATTTTTATTTTATTTAGGTTTTTTATTTTTAGGTTTATTTTATTTTTTTAGTTTAGTTTTTTAACTTTATTTTATTTTAATATCTAAGTTTAGTTTTATGTTTAGGTATAAGTTAAGGTTTTAGTTTAGGTTTTTTATTTTATTTTATTTTATTTTATTTTTTTATTTAAGTTTAGGTTTTTTATTTATTTTATTTTTAGGCTTTATTTATTTTAGGTTTAGGTTTTTAGGTTTTTAGGGTTTAGGGTTTGGGTTTGGGTTTAGGGTTTTTTAGGATTTAGGGTTGTATCTTTTAGGGATTACGACAGGGTTTATGGTTTTAGGTTTAGGGTTTAGGGTTTAGGGTTTAGGATTTTAAGGTTTAGGGTTTAGGGTTATAGGTTTAGGGTAAGTTTTAGGGTTTAGGGTTAGGGTTTTTTATTTTTTTATTTTTTATTTTAATTTTTTAAATTAAGTAAACTCATAGGTTTAGGTTTATTTAATTTATTTAGTTTATTTTTATTTAATTTAGTTCATTTTATTTTTTATTTTTATATAGGTTTATTTTTATTTTTATTTAGTTTAGTTTATTTATTTTAGTTTAGGTTTTTTATTTTAGTTTATTTTTTGGTTTAGGTTTAGGTTTAGGTTTATTTTTTAGTTTAGTTTCATTTTTATTTTAGTTTTTAGGTTTAGGTTTTATTTTTAATTTTAGGTTTAGGTTTTATTTTATTTTTTTTTTTTAGGTTTAGGTTTAGGTTTTATTTTAGGTTTATTTTTTAGGTTTTTAGTTTAGGTTTAGGTTTAGGTTTAGCTTATTTTTGGATTAGGTTTATGTTTTATTTTTTAGTTTAGTTTATTTTAGTTTAGGTGTAGGTTTAATTTATTTTTATTTTAGGTTTAGATTTTTTTTTTTAGGGTTTAGGTTTTATTTTTTATTTATTTTTAGGTTTATTTTTTAGGTTTAGGTTTTTATTTAGTTTTTATTTTATTTTATATTTATTTTATTTTTAATTTATGTTCAATTTTTATTTTAGTTAGGTTTTTTTATTTTTTTAGTTTTATTTTGGTTTTTATTTATTTTATTTTAGTTTAGTTCTTATTTTTTATTTTATTTTCTTTTTAGGTTTAGGTTTAGGTTTAGGTTTTAGTTTAGGTGTTTATTTTATTTCATTTTATTATTTTATTTAGATTTAGGTTTTTATTTATTTATTTTACTTTTAGGTTTTATTTAGTATAGGTTTAGGTTTTAGCTTTTTAGGGTTTAGAGTTTAGGGTTTTTTGTTTAGGGTTTAGGGTTTAGGGTTAAGGGTTTAGGGTTTAGGGATTTATAGTTTAGGGTTTAGGGTTTTGGGTTTAGAGTTTAGGGTTTTTAGGGTTTAGGGTTTAGGGTTTATGTATTAAGTTTTAGGTATAGGGTTCAAGTTTTAGTTTAGGGTTTAGGATTTTTGATTTTTTTAACAGAGAACAAATTTAGATTCAACATTTCTTTTTTTTGATTTCATCAACCAAGTAACACACCAAGTTTTCTAAGATACAAACAAAGACATATATAAAAAATGAGCATGCATAGTGCAAATCAAAAACCTTAGATAACTAGAATAGTCTTTACTATAAAGACATAGTTCCATAAGAAAGCATCGAAGATCTTATTTCTTTTAATTTTAGGGTTTATACATTTATTTAGGATTTAGGATTAGAGTTTAGGTTTAGGTTTATGATTTAAATTAGGGTTAGAACTTTTAGGGATTAGGGGTTTTAGGTTATAGGTTTTGGGTTTAGGTTTAAGTTTAGGTTTAGGGTTTGGGTTTTAGGTTAGTTTTTTAGGTTTAGGGATTAGGTTAGTTTAGGTTTTTATTTTATTTTATTTTTTTAAGTTTAGGTTTTATTTTTTTATTTTTTAGGTTTAATTTTATTTTTAAGGTTTAGATTTTAAGTTTAATTTTAGGTTTATTTTTAGGTTTTATTTTTTGTTTAGGTTTAGGTTTTATTTTAGGTTTATTTTTATTTAGTTTAGGTATAGATTAGGTTTAGTTTATTTTAGTTTAGGTTTATTATTTATTTTATTTAGTTTATTTTAGTTTAGGTTTAGGTTTATTTTTATTTTTTATTTAGGTTTAGGTATTTTTTTTAGTTTAGGTTTATTTTATTTTATATTTTTAGTTTATTTTTTTAGGTTTAGGTTTTATTTATTTTATTTTATTTTGGTTATTTTATTTTTATTTTATGTTTAGTTTTAATTTTATTAGGTTTTTTTGTTTTATTTATTTTATTTTTTTTAGTTTGGTTTAGTTTTTTATTTATTTTTATTTTATTTTTTTTATTTTATTTATTTTTAGGTTTAGGTTTATTTTTTATTTTATTTTATTTAGGTTTATTTTTTTATTTATTTTATTTTTTAGGTTTTATTTAGTTTAGGTTTAGGTTTTAGTTTAGGTTTATTTTATTTTATTTATTTTATTTTTTAGGTTTAGGTTTAGGTTTAGGTTTATTTTAGGTTAGTTTTAGGTTTAGGTTTAGGGGTTTAGGATTTAGGGTTTTAGGTTTAGGGTTTTAGGGTTTTAGGTTTAGTTTAGATTTAGGGTTTAGGTTAGGAGTTTAGGGTTTTAGGTTTAGGTTTAGGTTAGATTAAGTTTAGGGTTTAGGGTTTAGGGTTAGTGGGAGTTTTAGGGTTTAGGTTTAGGGTTTAAGGTTTAGGTTTAAGTTTAGGTTTAGGGTTTAGGTTTAGTTTTTTTTTTTTAAATTTAGTAGTTTAGGTTTATTTAGTTTATTTTATTTTATTTTTATTTATTAGGTTTATTTTTATTTTATTTAGTTTGGTTTATTTATTTAGATTAGGTTTATTATTTTAGTTTTTTTTAGGTTTAGGTTTAGGTTTATGTTTAATTTTTAGTTTAGTTTTAGTTTTATTTTCTTTTTTAGGTTTAGCATTATTTATATTTATTTTTAGTTTATGTTTATTTTTTATTTTATTTTTTAGGTTTAGGTTTAGGTTTTTTTTATTTAGGTTTATTTTTTAGGTTTTATTTTTTTAGTTTAGGTTTAGGTTTATTTTAATTTAATTTTATTTTGTTTAGTTTAGGTTTAGTTTAGGTTTTATTTATTTTAGTTTAGTTTATTTTAGTTTTAGGTTTATGTTTATTTTATTTTATTTTAGGTTTAGGTTTTTTTTTTTAGTTTAGGGTTTAGTGTTAATTTTTTATTTATTTTTTTATGTTTATTTTTTAGGTTTAGGTTTTTTTGTTTAGTTTTTATTTTATTTTATTTTAGGTTTATTTTCTTTTATTTTATGATTAGTTTTTATTTTATTTAGGTTTTTATTTTTAGGTTTATTTTATTTTTTAGTTTAGTTTTTATTTTTTATTTTATTTATTTTTAGGATTAGGTTTAGCTATAGGTTTAGGTTTTAGTTTAAGTTTTTATTTTATTAGATTTAGGTTTAGGTTTTTTTATTTATTTTATTTAAAGGATTTATTTAGTTTTGGTTTAGGTTTTTAGGTTTTTAGGTTTTTAGGTTTTTAGGGATTAGGGTTTAGGGTTTTTTGGTTTAGGGTTAGGTTTAGAGTTTAGGGTTTTAAGTTTAGGTTTATGGTTTAGTTGGGTTTAGGGTTTGAGTTTTGGGTTTTAGTTTAGGTTTAGGGTTTGGGTTTTAGGGTTTAGGTTTAGGTTTAGGTTTAGGTTTATTTTTTAGTTTAGTTTTATTTTATTTTAGGTTTAGGTTTTATTTTATTTTTAGGTTTATATTTAGGTTTTATTTTATTTTTTTAGGTTTTAGGTTTTAGGTTTTATTTTAGGTTTTATTTTTTTTAGTTTAGGTTTAGGTTTATTTTTAAATTTATTTATTTAGTTTAGGGTTTAGGTTTAGTTTATTTTAGGTTTAGGTTTAGGTTTTATTTTTTTAGTTTAGTTTATTTTAGTTTAAGTTTGGGTTTATTTTATTTTTTTTATTTTGGGTTTAGGTTTTTTGTTAGGTTTAAATTTTTATTTAGTTTTTATTGTATTTTATTATAGGTTAATTTTTTTTTATTTTATTTAGGTGTTTCATTTTTAGGTTTATTTTATTTTTTTAGTATAGCATAGGTTTTTCTTAAGTTTATTTTAGTTTAATTTTTATTTTTTATTTTATTTTAATTTTAGGTTTAAGTTTAAGTTTAGGTTTTAGTTTAGGTTTTTGCTCAGGTTTTTATTTTATTTTATTATTTTATTTTATTTAGGTTTAGGTTTTTCTATTGAATTTATTTTTAGGATTTTTTTAGTTTAGGTTTAGGTTTTTATGTTTTTAGAGATTGAGGTTTATGGTTTAGGGTTTAGGGTTTCGGGTTTATGGTTTAGGGTTTGGTTATAGGTTTTAGGGTTTAGGGTTTAGGGTTTAGGGTTTAGGGTTTTAGTTTTAGGGTTTAGGGTTGTAGGTTTAGGGTTTAGGGTTTTATTTATTTATTTTTATTTTTTATTTTTAAGTAAAGTGGTAGGGTTAAGTTTATTTAGTTTATTTAGTTAATTTTTTTATTTTAGTTTATTTTATTTTTTATTTTTTATTTTTATTTTAATTTACTTTTATTTTTATTAGTTTAGATTATTTATTTTAGTTTATTTATTTTAATTTATTTTTTAGGTTTAGGTTTAGGTTTATGTTTATTTTTTTGTTTACTTTTATTTTTTTATTTTAGGTTTAGGTTTTATTTTTTATTTTTAGGTTTAAGCTTAGGTTTTTATTTTATTTTTCTAGGTTTAGGTTTTAGGTTTTTATTTTAGGTTTATTTTTAAGTATTATTTGTTAGTTTAGGTTTAGGTTCATTTTTAGTTTATTTTATTTTATTTATGGTTTAGGTTTAGGATTAGGTTTAGTTTATTTTAGGTTTAGGTTTAGGTATTATTTGTTTTAGTTTAGTTTTAGGTTTTTTATTTTTATTTTAGGTTAAAATTTTTTTTATTAGTTTAGGGTTTAGGTTTTATTTTTTCTTTGTCTTTAGGTTTTATTTTTAGGTTTATATTTTAGGTACAGGTTTTTATTTAGTTTTTATTTTAGGTTTATTTTATTTTTATTTTAGGTATAGTTTTTATTTTATTTAGCTTTTTATTTTTTTAGTTTAGTTTAGTTTTTATTTATTTTATTTTAGTTTAGTTTTTATTTTTTATTTTTATTTTCTTTTTAGGTTTAGGTTTAGGTTTAATTTTTGTTTAGGTTTTTATTTTATTTTATTTTGGTTTAGGTTTTTTATTTATTTTATTTTTAGGTTTTATTTAATTTAGGTTTAGGTTTTTAGCTTTTTAGGGTTTAGGGTTTAGGGTTAGTTGAGGGTTTAGGGTTTAGGGTTTAGGCTTTAGGATTTAGGAGTTAAGTTTTATTTTTTAGGTTTATGTTTTTATTTAATTTTTATTTGATTTGATTTTAGTTTTATTTTTATTTTACATAGTTTTTATTTTATTTAGGTGTTTTATTTTGGTTCTATTTTATTTTTTTTAGTAGTTTAGGTTTTATTTATTTTAATTTAGTTTATTTTTTTATTTTTTATTTTATTTTTTTATGTTTAGGTTTAGTTTAGGTTTTAGTTTAGGTTTTTATTTTATTTTATTTTTTATTTGATTTAGGTTTAGGTTTTTAAGTTTTTAGGGTTTAGGGTTTAGGTTTTAGGTTTAGGGTTTAGGGTTTAGGGTTTAGGGCTTGGGGTTTAGGGTTTAGGGTTTGGGGTTGTAAGTTTTATGGTTTAGGGTTAAGGGTTTATAGTTTAGGGTTTAGGGTTTAGGGTTTAGAGTTTTTTATTTATTATTATTTTTTTATTATTTTATTTTTTTAAATTAAGTAAACTAGTAGGTTTAGGTTTATTTAGTTTATTTTTTATTTATTATAGTTTATTTTATTTTTTATTTTATTTAGTTTATTTATTTTTTGGTTTATTTATTTTAGTTTATTTTTTATGTTTAGGTTTATTTTATTTTATATTTTAGGTTTAGTTTATTTTTTTATTTTTTAGGTTTATGTTTAGGTTTTTTATTTTGGTTTTTTTAGGTATTATTTTTTAGTTTAGGTTTAGGATTATTTTTAGTTTATTTTATTTTATTTATGGTTTAGGTTTAGTTTATTTTAGGTTTAGGTTCAGCTTTTATTTATTTTAGTTTAGGTTTAGGTTTTTTCTTTGCTTTATATATTTTTTAGTTTAGGGTTTGGGTTTTATTTTTTATTTATTTTTAAGTTTTATTTTTAGGTTTCTTTTTTAGGTTTAGGTTTTTATTTAGTTTTTATTTTATTTTATATTAGGTTTATTTTATATTTATTTTAAGTTTAGTTTTATTTTATTTTGTCTTTTATTTTTTAGTTTAGTTTAGGTTTTATTTTATTTTATTTTAGATTAGTTTTATTTTTTGTTTACTTTTTTTAGGTTTAGGTTTAGGTTTAGGTTTAATTTTAGTTTAGGTTTTATTTTATTTTCTTTTGGTTTAGGTTTATTTATTTATTTTCTTTTTTAGGTTATATTCAATTTAGGTTTAAGTTTTTAGCTTTTGAGGGTTTAGGGTTCAGGGTTAGTTGAGGGTTTAGGATTTGTGATTTAGGGTTTAGGTTTTAGGGTTTAGGGTTTTAGGGTTTAGGGTTTTAGGGTTTAGGGTTTAGGGCTTAGGTTTGTAAGTTTATGGTTAGGGTTTTAGGGTTTAGGTTTAGGTTTTAGGTTTTTTTTTTATTTTAGTTTATTTTTTAGGTTTAGGTGTAGGTTTAGGTTTTATTTTTTATTTTTATGTTTAGGTTTAGGTTTTTATTTTAATTTTTTAGGTTTAGGTTTTAGGTTTTTATTTTAGGTATCTTTTAAGGTATTATTTTTTAGTTTAGGTTTAGGATTATTTTTAGTTTATTTCATTTTATTTTAGGTTTAGGTTCATGTTTTATTTATTTTAGTTTAGGTTTAGGTTTATTATTTTTTATTTTAGGTTTTATTTTCTAGATCTGTTTGATGTTTATTTTTTTAGGGTTTAGGTTCTTTTTTATTTAGTTATTTAGGTTTAGGTTTAGAGTTTTTTTTGGTTTAGTTTAGGGTTTAGGGTTATTTATTTTTTTTAGTTTATTTATAGTTTAGGGTTTAGGTTTTTTTTTTTTTATTTTGAAAGTTTAGGTTTATTTAGCTTATTTTTATTTATTTTAGTATATTTTAGTTTTTTATTTTTATTTAGTTTAGTTTATTTATTTTAGGTTTTATTTTAGTTTAGTTTTTTTTAGGTTTATTTTATTTATAGTTTTTATTTTTTATTTTTTATTATTTATATTTTTTATTTAGGTTTTAGTTTATTTTTTATTTTTTATTTTATTTGGGTTTAAGTTTTTTAGTTTAGGGTTTAGGTTTTATTTTTTAGTTTATTATTTAGGTTTAGGTTTTTATTTAGTTTTTATTTTTATTTTTATTTTTGGTTTATTTTATTTTTATTTTATTTTGTTTTTATTTTATTTAGGTTTTTTTAGTTTTAGGTTTATTATATTTTTAGTTTAGTTTAGGTTTTTTTATTTATTTTATTTTTGTTTTATTTTTATTAGTTTATTATATTATATTTTTAGGTTTAAGTTTATTTTATTTTAGGTTTTTATTTATTTTAGACTCAAATCTTTGATGAACTCATTCATTATCAAGTTAGAGTGCTATGTCGATGATCTCTGGTCAAAAGTTGAGAAAAGGAAGACCATCTCTTTGACTTGAGTAGTTTTTTGAAGCAGTTAAGACAATTTAATCTCAAAATGAACCCCTTGAAGTGTGCATTAGAGAATTTAGAGAAATTCTTTGTTTCACACGAATCAAAATCGATCCAGAGAAGATCAAGTCAATAGAAATGCCACCCCAAAGTTTAACTCAACTCGGATCATTCCAATGGTTGGCGTGTAAATTTTATATCCAATCTATCGAAGATGTCGCCATTCTCACCACTTGTTAGAAAGGATGCCAAGTTCAAGTGGGATAACAAGTGTGAGCATGCCTTCAAGACATCAAGTAATACCTAATGATTTGTGGATTCTAGCGGCTATAGCGGGTATACTTTACCTTGGTTAAACAAGTCCCTTGGTGCTTTGTTGGTCCAAGCCAATGACGAAGGGAAGGATAACACACTCTACTACCTCAGTCGTCATCTAATCCCTACTGAGGCTAATTATCCGCCCATTGAGAAGCATTACATAACTTTAATATTTGCATCCCAAAAGCTACAACACTACATGCTTCCTCATAAGTTGAACTTAATCTCTAGGATCAATTCACTATAGTATCTCATGACACAGTCGATGCTATCCAGACGGTTGGCATGATGGTTCATGATCCTCTCATAGTTTGACATTACCTTCGTACCCCTCCGTGTTGTGAAAGGATAAGTGCTAGTAGATTTCTTAGTAGCACACCCACTTCTTGCTGACCCTCCACTTAGTGATGATCTCCCCGATGAACAATTCATTAACTTAGGGGACACTAGCATTCACCGCTAGGAGATGTACATTGATTGTGTGGCTTCCTCTCAAAGAGGAGAAGAACCACAATATACTATTCCAGGAAAGGCAGGGGGTAGGAATAGTTCTCATAACTCTAGATTGCGATGTGATGAGATTCTCATATCATCTGTCCAATCTTTGCAACAACAACAAAGCTGAATATGATGCTTCGATTGCGGGTCTAGAGTTTGTCATTACTCTAAGCTTCCAGAACATCAACTTCTTTGGGGATTCTCAACTAATTATCAACCAAATCGGGTCTATAAGGTTATAAAGCCCAAGCTCCATCACTACCACAAGTACACCATGATTCTGAGGAGAGAACAGTAGCATTTCCTTTATCTAAGCTTGCCAGAGTTGGCATATTGAGGATGAGTCCATATCAATACAGTCCAAAATAGAAGTCTTATCCCTTATTGATATTGAACTCATCAAAAATGTCTCTAGAAGGGGTGGTTGCCATTGCCAAGAAGGCGAGGAGTTAGATTGGAGGTAACCATTCATGGATTACCTAAATAAAGGTAAACTACATAAGTCCCAAGCCCATCGATGAAGCGAGCACTTTCATATGCTATTGTGGATGGTGTCTTATACCATGGTCTTTCAATCATATGTGATTATGTTGTTTAGACAAGCACAAAGCCCGTAAGATCGTGACTGGGGTATAGTGAAGATCATGTGGAGCCAACCAATCCGGTCCAAAGATGAAAGCCATGATCAGAGACTAGATACTAGCCATCGATGATCAAAGATTGCATGGATATGGCTAGGTGATGCCACCATTGTCAAATACACGGTGTGGTCCTACACCAACCACCCAACATTCTACATCCTACATTGGCCTCATGGCCATTCGAGTGATGGGGTACCGATATAGTGGGTCTGATTGATCCTCCTTCTTCCAAGGGTCATCGGTTCATCTTTCCTGCTATTGATTACTTTTCTAAATGGGTGAAGATGATTCCACTCAGAGAGGTCACAGCTCAGCATGTGCTCCAGTTTTTTAGGAACCATATATATAGGTTCAAAGTGCCTCGATGAATTAAATCTGATAATGGTACTGCATTCAAGAGCACTGAAATGAACAACTTTTCACAACATACATTGGTGATATTCTACCATCAACTACTCGAGGGCAAATGTATTAATAGAAGCATTCAACAAAACTCTCATCCAAATACTAAAGAAGACACTCAACATCAACAAGCGATAGTGGCATGGGCATTTAGTTGAAGCGTTGTGGGCCTACCGCACCACATATAGAACTCGAGCTCAATCTACTCCTTTTCTTCTTAGTGTATGGGTCCAAAGCCATTCTACCATTAGAAGTCTAACTCCCATCACTAAGGATAGTTGTGGGTAGCAAGATCAAAATAGAGCAGAATGCCAAGTTGTGGTTAGAAAAGCTTGAAGGTTTGAAGGAAGATGCTTGTGGGCATTCCAAAACCTTGAGTTGTCAATCTTGTGTTCATGGAGGAAGCTTAATGCTTCCAATCAACATGCTCTACTTAAGAAATGTATAAATCATGTTTGAAAATATATCATTAATGAAAATTCCATTTTAAATTGAATCTCTTCCATGTTGAAAGTATTCTTATTTTGAATCCTGCGTGTTTAGGTAGGTAAGAAACTTGAGCATCTTATCCTTCATCACTATAAACAAAAATACTGCACAAACATATAAAATAAACACATATCTTTTATTTATTTTGCTTTTGAGTTGAGATAATGCGGCACTCTCAATAGTTGCTCTAGGTCGGAATGATGTGCTACCCTGCTAGTGTGTCATCCGAGTGGTCATCTTGCTTTGGAGGATGTAAGTCTATGCTTTCCTTCCTTACTAAGCCACTACCCGACGATGAGTGCCTTGTTAGTAGGCCTTCTTATGGCTAGTACCTCATGTTGGCTTCATTTAAGAGGATGTGAGTCTCTATGCTTTCTTCTTAGATTAGCTTTAGTGACTGTGAGTATATTTGAGGTCTAGGATAAGTCCCCTAGTGTCTCCTTCCCTCTAATGCTTCAAGTCAGTGCGTCTTTCCTCTAGGCTCCTTGCTTAATAGTGCTCTAGGTCGATAAGTTGTCCCAGATGACAAACTATCGATGATCAGTTCCACTTGGAAAGTCGTAGCCTACATGATTTCTTTCCGGTTGATCATTGCACATAGGCACCCTTGGTTGGTTCTCACTATGCTAACGGATACACCACTCATGCTGATGGATACACCTTAGGTTGGTTGGTTCTCGCACCTTAGGATACACTAATCATGGCAAATGTAAGTCTACTATGCTTTCTCTTTGAGTTGCCCACTGTACACCTATAGGCTTTCTTTTAGGGCTCAAGATAACCCCCAGCAACACCTCCTTTGTGAACCATATTTGGATCATGTCCTTTGCAACCCCATTTAGACACTACCCAGTTACTATCAGTTGGACAATTCCTCTCCCTGGAACCACCCATGTGGTTGGAGAACCTCTTGTGGATATGTAGATTCTCCCTTTTGTCCATTAAATTTGTGATGGATCAAGGCTGATATAGTCCCTTCTCAGTGTGGTCTCTCGCACACAAGGTCCACACAAATATATAAACAAAATATTTATTCACTTGTGGATTAGAAGCACACCCTAGTGGTACCTTTTCCAAGTAGTATCTATCTTTAGGGCAGTGTCATCAAAAGTCCCTATAGGAATCACCTGACTACTCCTGAGTTGATATAAGTCCCCAACGATATTCACTCAGTAGTCACCTGTAAGTTTGGTTTGATTTGTTGTGCTACCGTCACCCGATTGTTCCCTAGTTTAGAAGATGTAAGTCTGCTACACCTTCTTCCTAGCACAACCGTTGCACACCGGAAGACAACCCCTTAGGTTGGCTAGCTGTACCCATGGCAAGTAGACTATCCTTTTGCATTTGTAAATTTGAGATAGGACAAGTCTGATATAGCCCCTTCTCTATGGGTCCATCGCACATCAATAAGGTCCATAAATAAAATCTATCAAATTTGACTGAGCTCACATTCCCAATGGATATTCCCTCATTTTGAAATCAAACTAAACCAAATAAACCATATTAAATCACATGAAATTAAGATAAAATTAATCTTGACTACTTTTGAGTTGACATAAGTCCCCAGCAACATTCACTCAGTAGTCGCCTTAAGTTAGGATCTATTCGTTGTGCATCCAACAAGTCACCATAGTGATTATTCCTCACTTTGGAAGATGTAAGTATGTTATGCCTTCTTCCAAGCATAGCCATTGCTCAGAAAGGAAACCACTTAGGTTGGTAGCTCACTTGTAGAGATAGACTATCCTTTTGGATTTGTAAACGAGGTAGGTCAATCTATATTACCTTCTCGGTGGGTCCATTGCATACCCGGTCCATACATTAACAGTTAAATTGAACCCAATATGATTTTCCCTCAGTTAAATCCCTTCTCTAGTGCCCCATATTAAAAAAAAGCAAGCAAATAAATCAAATTCAAAACCAACTGCTCTAGTGGAGCCAAATTAAACTAACTCCCCCAATAGAGTCTAAATCAAAGAAATCCAACCAAACTCTTATCCCCAACATATACATCCACACACATCTATAAAATCAAACTCAAATCCTATTCCCTAGCGGATAACCCAAACTTGTTTCCCTAGTGAAAGGTTCATATACCTAATCCCCAGCGAACTCAAGCCCATATCTCTAACAGATATGCCTCCACATCAATTAAAACAAAATAAATTAAAGCCAATTCGATCTTAATACCTGGTGGATTATAGATTCTTGTTCCCAGCAGATCTTCTTTCCACAAATCATATAATCAAATCAGATTCAAATCTTATCCCAGCCAATTTTTTTCTTCTATGATCTCAACATAGACCCCTCACATGTCATGTCCAATGCATGTGTGATCCCTTGGATCTCCTCCATGTCCTTGACATGGAAATCTCATCAAATCTTATTTCTTCTCTTATGCACACCTTTAATACTTCAAGCCTAACAATGTATTCATTCAAATTACATCATCTTAACATTGTAATCAACATTTTATGATTTGTGATGTTGCAAGCTCAAACTAACTATACAATATCATGCTAAACATATTATAGTGAATTAACACACTATATTATATTATAATATATGATGTTATATTATAATTTCCTATTATATAATATTGTCTAACATTAACATTACACCTCATTAGAATCACTTAAAAGGAACAAATAAAACTTTTCTCAAAATATGAATAATGTTCATTTTGGATGTAAAATTATTATTTTTTCTAATCGAAATGGTACAAAATAGCATAATTTTGGTGTTGCTTCTTGGTGTGTGTTATGAATTTGGCCAAATTCTTCCATCTCAACCTTCAAATTAACATTTTTTGAGTTTTGACCCAATCCATTATAATAAAGTAAAACATACTAAAATACAATAACATTTAGTAACACCCACCACAATCATATATATGTGAAGTTATATTGTTATGAACATTATATTTTAATATGCTTTCATATAATATATTATCTTACATTACACCTTAAAATGAATTACTTTAAGCAAAAAATTATAAAATTTGGTTGAAAAATGAACATTTATTTTGGATGCAAAATTCCATTCTTTTGATGAAATGACACATAGCACACCCCAATGATGTTCCTAAAGACCTTAAATTTGGCCAAATCCATCATCTTATATTATAAATTAGTATTTTAATGAATTATACCATTACAAACTCTATTACATCATACTATAACAAACTAAAATATGTTAAACAATAAGTAGTACATAATAGTATGCTATAATGCATGATGATGCTATGTTATGGCATCCTATATTATAATACACTATAACATATTATATTATATTATATTGCATCACAAGGGATTTCTTAAGATAAAAAATCATAAAAATAGTCTAAATAATAAATAAATATATATTTTAGTTGTATCACTTACATATTTTAAATGGAAGTAATATATTATGATGCTCTACCTATTATGAATTTGGCCAAATTCTACCATTTTAAAGTCTAAATCAAAATTTTTTATAAATAATGCTAGCATTGGCTTGATTGCATGATTTGAAAATACTAAAAGAATTTAAAATGCACAGAACAATATATTATGATATATGATGTTATACTATGCTACAACATATAATATTTATTTTGTACATAAAATATTACTTTTTAGACTACAAGTGGCATAGGACACATTTGGTACTACAACCTAATTCCCACTTCAAATTTAACAAATTTTATCATCTGATTTATTAAATAAACATTTTTATTATTTATATTAATATAGACTATAGGGCGCAATACCATAATATACTGAAACATTTTAAACATTATATAACATCCAAAAATACATCACTACATGCTCAAATAAATGATTATTTAGTGTAAGGGTTTAGGGTATTCAAATCTCTAATAGTAAAGGGAAAGTCTCTAGATGACATTTTCTTTAGCTACCATAACTATGTTAAGATTAGGTGATTCTTTAGATCTACTCCTAATGACATCTTTATTCAAGGTCTAGGGTTTAAGGTTTAGGGTTAGGGTTTATGGTTAGTTTAGGGTTTAGGGTTAATTTATGGTTTAGGGTTTAGAGTTAACTTAGGGTTTGGGGTTTAGGGTTTAGGGTTTAGGGTTTAGGGTTTGTGGTTTAAGGTTTAGGGTTATAGGCTATAGGTTTTAGGGTTTAGGTTTAGGGTTTAGGGTTTTAAGTTTTAGGGTTTAGGGTTTAGGGTTTAGGGTTTATAGAGTTTAGGATTTAGGGTTTATGGTTTAGGTTTTAGGTTTTAGGTTTAGGGTTTAAGTTTTAGCTTAGGGTTTAGGGTTTAAGATTTTTTTAACATAGAACAAATTCAGATTCAACATTTCTTATTTTTGATTTCATCAACCAAGTAACACCCTAAGGTTTTTAAGATACAAGCGATGATGATAAAAAATGAGCACCCATAGAGCAAATCAAAAACCCTAGATAAGTAGAACCATCTCTACTGTAAAGACACTTCCATAAGCGCATATCAATATTCTTGGTTTCAACTCCCCTAACCACCCTCTCACAAGTAGCGGATCCTCCATAATTTCCTTGATTTCTCCTTTGCCACACCACTGTAATGTCCATCACTCCTCCTCCACCTCCACAACCACTAGTACTCACCACCACCTCCATATCCACCAACACCTCCAGATCCCCCACCACCACTATGATAACCGCCACCTCCGCCTTTGCCTCCACCGCTAGATCTAGACTGAGCCTAGTTGATGGTGATGTTCTTGCTATCAAGGTTCTACATTTAGAGTTAGTTTGGGGTTAGTTTACAGTTTAGGGTTTGGGGTTTAATGTTTTGGGATGTAAGTTTTAGGGTTTTAGGTTTCATGGTTAGGGTTTTAAGGTTTAGGGTTTAGGTTTTAGGGTTTATGATTTTAGGTTTAGGGTTTAGGTTTAGGGTTGTATGTTTAGGGTTGTAGGTTTAGGGTTTGGGGTTTAGGGTTAGTTTTAGGGTTTAGGTTTAGGGTTTAGGGTTTAGGATTTAGGGTTTAGGATTTAGGTTTATTTATTTTAGTTTAGGTTTTTTATTTTTGTTTATTATTTAGGTTTAGGTTTAGGTTTATTTTTATTTTAATTTTATATTTTAGGTTTAGGTTTAGGATTTTATTTTATTTTCTAGGTTAAGGTTTGGTTTTTTATTTTATTTTATTTTTAGGTTTTTTTTTTTTAGTTTAGGTTTAGGTTTATTTTAGTTTATTTTATTTTATTTAGATTAGGTTTAGGTTTAGGTTTAGTTTAATTTATTTATTTAGGTTTATTTATTTATTTTAGCTAGTTTATTTTAGTTTAGGTTTTGGTTTCTTTTATTTTATTTATTTTATTTTCTTTTTAGGTTTAGGTTTTTTTTTTGGTTTATGGTTTTTATTTTTATTTATTTTTAGGTTTTATTTTTTAGGTCTATGTTTTTATTTAGTTTTTATTTTTTTATTTTTATTTGACGTTTAGTTTTTATTTTATTTAGGTTTTTTATTTTTTTAGTTTAATTTAAATTTTTATTTATTTTATTTTAATTTTGTTTTATTTTATATTTTATTTTCTTTTTTAGTGTAGGTTTAGGTTTAGGTTTCAGTTTATGTTTTTATTTTATTTTATTTTTGTATTTTATTTTGGTTTAGGTTTTTTTATTTATTTTATTTTTAGGTTTTATTTAGTTTAGGTTTAGGTTTTTAACTATTTAGGGTTTAGGATTTAGGGTTAGTTTATGGTTTAGGGTTTAGGGTTTGGGGTTTAGGGTTTAGGGTTTAAGGTTTAGGTTTTAAGTTTTAGTTTAGGGTTTAATGATTTTTTTAATAGAGAAAAAATTCAGATTCAGCATTTCTTCTTTTTGATTTCATCAACCAAGTAGCACCCCAAGTTTTCTAAGAGATAAATGATGACATAGATAAAAAATAAGCACCAATAGAGCAAATCAAAACACCTAGATAAGTAGAACCATCAATAATATAAAGACACAGTTTCATAAGCAGTAGATCGGATCAATCATTCTTCAGTTTCTCCTGTTCCCACTAGAACCAACCCCACCTCTCAAGTAGCGAGATTTTCCATCATATCCCCGATCTCTACCTTCGACACCGCCACTGCTGTAACCTCCATCGTTCCTCCCACCTCCATAACCACCACACACCACCTTCACATCCACCAGCACATCTAGATTCTCCACCACCACTTCGATAATCACTGCCTCGGCCTTCACCTCCACCACGAGATTTAGACTGAGCCTAGTTGATGATGATGTTCCTTCTATCAAGGTTTTGCTTATTCTTAAAATTTTGGGTTAGTTTAGGGTATATGGTTAAGGGTTAGTTTAGGGTTTAGGGTTTAGGGTTTGGGGTTTAAGGTTTAGGGTTGTAGGTTTTTGGGGGTTTAGGGTTTAGGGTTTTAGGGTTTTCAATTTTAGGGTTTAGGGTTTAGGGTTTAGGGTTTAGGGTTGTAGGTTTAGGGTTTAGGGTTTAGTGGTTAGTTTTACAGTTTAAGGTTTAGGGTTTAGGGTTTAGGATTTAGGGTTTAGGATTTTTTTTAAATTAAGTAAACCAGTAGGTTTAGGTTTATTTAGTTTATTTTATTTATTTGAGTTTATCTTATTTTTATTTTTTATTAGTTTATTTTTTACATTTAGTTTAGTTTATTTATTTTAGGTTTATATATTTTAGTTTAGTTTTTTATTTTAGTTTATTTTTTAGGTTTCAATTTTTTTTAGTTAAGTTTTATTTTTATTTTATTTTTCAGGTTTAAGTTTTCTTTTTTATTTTTTAGGTTTAGGTTTAAGTTTTTATTTTATTTTTTAGTTTTAGGTTTTAGGTTTTTATTTTAGGTTTATTTTTAGGTTTTATTTTTTAGTTTAGGTTTAGGTTTATTTTTAGTTTTTTTTTATTTTATTTAGTTTAGGTTTAGGTTTAGGTTTAGGTTTTATTTATTTTAGTTTAGGTTTAGGTTTATTTTATTCTATTTATTTTATTTTTATTTTAGGTTAGGTTCTTTTTTAGTTAGTTTTATTTTTTATTTATTAGGTTTTTAAGGCTTCTTTTTCTAGCTTTAGGTTTTTATTTATTTTAGATTTATTTTATTTTTATTTTATATTTAGTTTTTATTTTAGTTAAGTTTTTTATTCTTAGGTTTATTTTATTTTTTTTGGTTTAATTTAGGTTTTATTTATTTTTTTATTTTATTTTATTTTATTTATTTTGGTTTAGTTTAGTTTTAGTTTATTTTATTTTATTTTAATTTATTTAGGTTTAGGTTTTATTTATTTTATTATTAGGTTTATTTAGTTTAGGTTTATGATTTTAGGTTTTAGGGCAGGTTTGGGGTTTAGGGTTTATGGTTTAGGTTTAGGTTTAGGTTTAGGGTTTAGGGTTTAGGGTTTTAGGGTTAGGGTTTAGGTTTAGGTTTAGGTTTAGGGTTTAGTGTTTGAGCTTTAAGTTTAGGTTTTAGTGTTTATGGTTTAGGTTTAGGTTAACAGTTTAGGGTTTAGGTTTAAACTTTAGGTTTAGGATTTTAGGTTTAGGAGTTTAGGTTTAATTTAGGTTTAGAGTTTAGGTTTAGGTTTAGGTTTTAGGTTTAGTTTAGTTTTTAGGTTTGTTTATGGTTAGTTTAGGTTTAGAGGTTTGGGTTTTAAGGTTTAGGGTTTAGGATTTAGGGTTTAGCTTTTAAGGTTTAGGGTTTTAGGTTAGTTTTAGGGTTTAGGGATTAGGGTTTAGGGATTAGGATTTAGGCTTTAGGATTTAGGGTTTAGGGTTTATGTTTAGGGTTTAGGATTTTTTTAATTAAGTAAACTAGTAGTTTTATTTTTAATTAGTTTATTAGATTTTATATTTTTATTTAGGTTTATTTTTATTTTTATCTAGTTTAGTTTATTTATTTTGTGTTTATTTATTTTAGTTTAGGTTTTTTTATTTTAGTTTATTTTTTAGGTTTAGGTTTAGCTTTATGCATATTTTTCATTTAGTTTATTTTTATTTAATTTTTTAGTTCTGGTTTTATTTTTTTTTTATTTTAGGTTTAGGTTTAGGTTTAGGTTTTATTTTATATTTTTTAGGTTTAGATTTTAGGTTTAATTTTAGGTTTTATTTTTTAGTTTAGGTTTAGGTTTATTCTTAATTTATTTTATTTTATTTTTTTAGTTTAGTTTAGGTTTTTATTTATTTTAGTTTTTATTTTTTATTTTATTTACTTTTAGTTTTATTTTTTGGTTTAGCTTTAGGTTTTAGTTTAGGTTTTTATTTTATTTTATTTTTTATTTGATTTAGGTTTAGGTTTATTTATTTATTTTATTTAAAGGTTTTATTTAGTTTAGGTTTAGGATTTTAGGTTCTTAGGGTTTAGGGTTTAGGTTTTATGGTTTAGGGTTTTTTTAAGGGTTTAGGGTTTTAGTGTTTTTTAGGGTTTAGGGTTTAGAGTTTTTTTAATAAAACCCACAATGAGGAGAATTTTATTGCCACAAAGAAAGGATTACAAGGTCGTTAGGAGGGGATAAAACTCAAGACTACCGCTCAAAGAGCTACAATCAACCTAGAGAGAAAATCCCCAAACTAATACAATCAGAAGCAAGAAAAAGGAAAAAAAACCTAAACAAAGAAACTAACAAGCAAAAGCAAAGAGAACCAACCAAAGACCACAAAGGAAACAACAGGAGAAAGAGAGATGCAAAATCCACATCAGTGACACCACAAAGGAAAGAAGAAACCTGCAAGAAAAATGAGGAAACAAACAGAATCAACAAAAGAGCAAGAATGAGCAAGAATGAAAAGTAGAAGAAGAAAGGAGAAGAGAAAGGAGAGGCTCAGGCTTAATTATAGAAAAAGGGGTAACCAAAATTTGTGAGCAACCAAACTTCAAAAGAAGGGTTACAATCACAAAAAAGGCTACCAACCAAAAAAAAGAAGAAAACATTCTAGCTATCACTGCCAACAAACCTCAGAAGAGTACCAAAGTAGTAGAGCTTAGAGCGAAATAGCTAATCAAATAGGAGAAGCAACCACAAGAGGACATGACTAAGTAAATCTAACATATGAAAACTAGCTTTATCTAAGTTAGAAAGGTCTCTTAACTTCTTAGAAATATTATCATTGGAAAATAAGGTAAAATTAAGAAGATTACCCCCAAGCCATCTAAAAAATTAGTACAAGCATTACCTTCTCTCAAAATATGAGTCATCTTAAAAGAAAGCTTAGAAATAATAGCTTTAATATTCCTAAGTAAATAGAAAAGTTCAGCATTACCCTTGTGATTAGAGTTGATCATAGTAACAACCATCTCAGCATCAGATTCCAACCAAATGGAAAGAAAATTCCCCTCCAAACAAAGCTTAAGAGCATGATAAATAGCCATCAATTCAACCATATAGAAGAAGTAATAGAGAGAGGAGTAGAAAAAGCCAAGATAATACTCCCAAGATTATTCTAAAAAATACCACCACAAGCAGACTTGTAAAGTGCAACAGAGCCATCAATATTAATTTTAATACAATAATTAAGAGGATTAATCTAGTAATGATTTTATAAGAAGGAGGCAAGTCCCAATAAAGAAACTTAATACCTAATTTGGAAGCAACAAACTTGCAACCTCTAAAATTAGTAACATTAAGAAGCGCAGCCTTATGTAAAAAATTTTATGTCTTTGGTCCTAGCAATAATCCTCTTATGATTCATAAGCACATTACGGTGTTTAGCATCATTTCTATCAAGCCAAATAAACCAAATCAAGGTAACAGCCGCAATAATTTTGATATGCCCTTAGACAATATTAAGAAAGTAAGAGTTAAGGAGCTACATTATGTTAAAATTTCCATTAAAAGAACTAAGGTTGAATAAGTCCTCATACCAATTCCAAATTTTAGAGGCAATAGCACCATTAACAAATACATGACTAACATTCTCAATATGAAAACAACACAAGCATTTAGAATGAAGATAAAATCCTTTATCCAAAAGTAAAGAATCAACAACAATAAAACTCCTTAAAATTCTCCATACAAGAATACAATAAGAGGTAGGAATAATGTTATTCCAAATCTTTAAAAAGATAGGAGAAGAGGGTTTATTATCTCTAATATGGTGCCAGGTATCTTTAAATGAAAAATCACCATTACTAGAAATTTTGTAAAGAACATGATCAAGTGATACCATCAATAGGAATCTTGATGATTTTATTACAAATGGAAACAAGAAACAAGTCATACAAAAGACTGATTCCAATCACCATTTAAAATAAAATGATTAACTTTTAAGAAGTACTAGAATGAGTATTAAGCATAGAGTCAATAGAGGAATCCCCCATCCAGTTATCTTGCCAAAAGAAAGAGGAACCACTATTGATACCCTAGAAAATGAGAGGTTCCGCTTGCCATTTAACAATGCAAAGGCGCTCCAAACAATAGAATCACCATGTTTATAGCTACAAGTTAAAGGATGCTTACCTTTGTAGTATTTATAATTCATAAAGTTAGCCCAAAGACTAACATTCTTTCTAAAATTCCACCAAAGTTTATAAGAAAAAACATTGGTGGAATCCAACAAGGACCTGCAGCCATGACCACCTTCAAATAAAGTACCACACATGTTAGACCAAGAAGCCCAATGAAGCCTTTTGGCTGAAAGTCTAGAGCCCCAAAAATATTTATTAAAAAGCCTTTCAATCCATTTAATAACAAGAGAAGTCGGAACAATATTAAGCAACAAATATAAGGAAGAGAGTAAAGAATACTTTTAAAAATAATTAATCTAACACCAAAAGATAAAAAATGAAATTCAAGGGTAGAAATCTTATTCTGAATATTCTGGATAACCTCATCAAAATGTGTCCTCTTAGGACCACAGTATAAAAGAGAATCTAAATACTTGATAGGAAGACATTGATGAGAAAATCCAGTAATATCCTTTATTTTATTTATTCTATGAGAAAAAAATAGAAATAGGGAGATAAAATAGCTTTTTGATCTTGATCAAGAGGCCACTTTCCTTTTCAAAATTATTCAAAAAAACCTTCAATTTTTTAACATATTGTAATGAGCCATTACAAAATATAATGAAGTCATTAGCAAAACTTAAGTGGGATATAGCCAAACCACCAAGATTCTTGAAAACATGCTAGAATTCTTCTCAACCAAAAAAATTAAGCCAAGAGACAAATATTCAATAGCAATAATAAAAGTGTGAGAGAAAGAGGGTCACCTTGTCTAATACCTTGGGAGGACTTAAAGAAGCCAAAGTTTTCACCATTAATAACTAAAGAGAACCAAACATTGCCAATGATATTTATTAACCAAAGAGATAAATTTTGTAGAGAAACCAAATAAAGAAAGAATGCTCTTAAGAAAATCCCAAGAAATGTTATCATAAGCTTTGGTAATATCAAGCTTAAAAGTAAATTGCCACCTCTAGTTTTCACATTTAAGTCATGAATTAGTTCTCGTGCAAGCAAGATGTTGTCAAAGATAGTCCTACCTTTCACAAAGCCAGTTTGATTAGGACAAATAATCTTAGGAAGAAATTTACCAAGCCTACTAGTCAGAATTTTAGAAATCAGTTTATTAAAAAAATACAAAGACTAATAGGTCTAAAATCATTCCAAAAATTAGGATTATTTTTCTTAGAATAAGAACAATATTAGTGGAAGTAAAGTATTTATGAATAGAATTCCCAAGATAGAAATTCTTCATAGATTAACAAGATCAGATTTTATAATAAACCATGCTTTTTGAAAGAATAAAGTAGAGTAGCTATCACCAATAAATAGCATTCATACCATTAAGAATATTAAAAATTTCCTCATTCAAGGAGGAGCAACCAAGTAATCATTATCCTCAAGATACATAAGAGAAGGAATGATAGAGTTAGATAACGATCAAGTTGATAATTTTATTTAAAAGATCTTTAAAAAGTTAATAGCGAGAGAAAATATCCTCTTTTGGTAATCCAAGAACCATCAAAATTCTTGAATTTATGAATCCTCCCAAGAACTCTCCTTTTCATAACCAAAGCAGGAAAATATTTTGTGTTTCTTTCCCCTCAAAGATGTTTAGAAGTAGCCTTTTTATCTCTAGTAAGTCTCCTCCATATTCGATAGTGAGGTTATCTTTAGCTTCAACAAGGTTAGAGCAAAAAAAAGAATCATTAATAACAAGTTCTTCCAAATCTTTCACCTTTGTTCCATGTTCTTGATATTATTAAAAGATTTTGAAAAGTTTCTATTCCACCAATTAATATGGTGTGCTTGAGTTTAAGCCAAAATCTCTTCATACCAAAAATAGAATCATCTGAAGCAAGGGGAGCATGCCAATTAGAAGCAATAGCATCAAGAGAATTGCTATCTTGTGACCACATATTTTGAAAATGAATATTTTTAGTGACATTATTATTATGAATAGCATCTTTAATGGAAATCAAAAGAGGAACATGACCTGAGAGAGTTCTACTAAGATGTTCAATGGAAGTTAAAGGCCAACGGTTTAACCAAAAACTATTAAATAAGGAATGATCCAAACATTGCCAAAGTCTATGATTATTCCAAGAAAACTAAGAGCCAATAGAACCAACATCATGCAAATTACAGTCCAAGATCATATTCAAGAAATCTTCCATAGAATGTAAATTTGAAGAACCCCTTTCCTTTCATCCATAGAAAGATTGAAATCCCCACCAACAATCCAAGAATTATTAATAGTAGAAGCAAAAGTAGATAATTGATCCCAAAGAATTCTCCTTTCAATCTTATTACAACCAGGATAAACAAAAGAGCCAAAAGCATGATAATCACCAAAAGAAATATCCACATTAACAACTTGATGAAAATCATTAATGACATTAATAGAAAGAGAATTATTCCAAAATAACCAAATCTTATTGTTATTGTAAAAATAATAATTGGAGAAACCGATTATTCTAGTTGCATGGATAATTTTAGTAGAAAAATAAGAGGTTCAAGGATAACCAAGAAATTGACATTATAAACCCAAAGGTTCCTAATCCTATTCCTAATAGCAAGAGTACCAATGCCCCTAATATTCCAAAAGAAAATTAAACATTAATTCTTATTGGGTAAAGAAGATGAAGAAGATCGAGTCGATCTAGAAACTTTAGGAGGAAAATTTTTGAACTATTTTTTCTTTTTCACAAAAATAGTTTGAAAACCAGTTTCATTTCCAAAAGATTCATCATCAAAAGGATGATTAGAACTCTTAATAACAGCAAATTTGGTAGGAGATTCCAACTAAAAAGGCACTAAAATATTTTTATCCATTAATTAGGAAGAAACCATAGGCAAAACACCATCAAAAATAGTAGTTAAAGAAGGAGCGGAAATAGATTTGTTAAGCAAACAAGAACCTGGTTGCACCACATCCACCTTATCAAAACCATCAACAACTTCCATATTAAAAGAATTAAAAACATCCTTTTCTTTAAGAGGTTCTTGAAAGTCAGAAAGAAAGACATTATCTTTAAAATTTCCAGGATCTATATCACAACAATCTTTAGGAGAGGAAATCAAAACTGGAATAACATCATCTTGAACAATTCCAGAAAGCGCAAGAATAATAGCAGCCAAAATCTGATTACCATTCAAAGCAACATCATCATTTTCTAAAATATTTTCACAAGCATTCTCAATAGTTAAAACATTAGATAGATTGAATACATCAACATATTTATCTTTTTTGATCAAAATAGAAATTTTATTTTTATCGGTTAAATGATCTCTAGATTGATCAATCAGCTTAGGATATTTAACAAAATTTTTTCCTAAGTTGAGGATGAGCAATGAAACAATTCGAAAAGACATGTCCATGGGTTTTGCAGTGATTGCATAAAACAGGAAAGTTTTCAAATTCAACCGGCTAAAAATATTCATACTTTGTTGACCCTATCCAAATCTCATTAGAATACTTCTTAGTAACATCAATTTCAACAAGGATATGAGCAAGCAAGGGGGACATACTTGCTTGATCAATTTGTAAAGGCCTACCAAAAATAGACCCAACCGCATGAAGAAATTGAAGATTAACAAAATGTATCTAAAGATTAGGCAAAGCAATCCAAACAGGCACTATAGGAGATACTTGTTGAATGTAAAAAAATGGAGTCCATTTAAGGATACACATTTGACAATTTTTGACATAATAAGATCAACGATAGAAAATTTGGCTATAATCAAGATCCTTAGATAACTTTATGATGACATGATGATAATCCAACAAACCAATTGAAAACACACCGGAGAGCTTTAAATCATGAAAGAAAAATTGAATATCTTCCATATTAGGTTAGGGAAAAGAAAATTTACCAATCAGAGTATAGGCATAAGGCTCAACAAGTTTCTCAATATCCAAATCAGAACACATTATAGCCAGAACACCTATAAAAGTTGTATGAACAAGATTAACCAAAAATTTAGGGGAGGTTGAAGCATCCTTACCCGATAAGGCATCTTTAAAGGATTTAGAAGAAGAAAACTTAGATTTACCCAAGAAATCATCAACCTAGGAGAACAGCCATCATTTTAGCCATGCCAAATCGAGGAGGAAATCGACCAAAAAAGATCAAAACCTTACCAGTGAAAATCCTCAGAAGCCACAAGAGAAGACGAAGAAAAATGGGTTCTTGAATCACCAGATTGTCGAAAGGGGGGAGGCACGTGGCAAAAAAAAGGGTTTTGTTTAGGTTTTAGTTATTATTATTATTAGTTAGTTTTATTAGTTATTAGTTAGTTAGTTATTAGTTATTATTAGTTTAGTTATTAGTTATTAGGTTAGTTATTAGTTATTAGGTTTAGTTATTAGTTATTATTAGTTAGTTAGTTATGAGTTTATTATTATTAGTTTAGGTTTTATTAGTTAGTTATTATTATTATTATTAGTTATTAGTTATTAGTTTATTAGTTATTATTAGTTAGTTATTATTAGTTAGTTTATTATTATTATTAGTTTATTAGTTAGTTATTATTATTAGTTAATTTAGGTTTTAGTTTAGTTATTATTAGTTATTAGTTTATTTTAGTTATTAGTTTATTTATTAGTTAATAGTTATTAGCTATTATTATTATTATTATTATTTATTATTAGTTTAGTTATTATTATTATTGGTTATTATTATTATTATTGGTTATTGTATTTATTAGTTGTGTTATTTAGTATAATTTATTAATATTAGTTATTAATTATTAGTTATTAGTTATTAATTTAGGTTATGAGTTAGTTATTATTAGTTATTATTAGTTATTAGTTAGTTATTATTAGTTATTATTAGTTATTAGTTAGTTATTATTAGTTATTATTATTAGTTATTAGTTATTATTAGTTATTTAGTTATTAGTTATTATTAGTTATTATTATTAATATTTATTAGTTATTAGTTAGTTATTAGTTATTTAATTTTTAGTTTTTTGTTATTATTATTAGTTATTTATTAGTTACTATTAGTTATTAGTTTTTAGTTATTATTAGTTTTATTAGTTTTTAAGTTTAGTTATTAGTTATTAGTTATTATTATTATTATTAGTTATTAGTTATTTATTAGTTATTAGTTACTTTTATTAGTTATTAGTTATTTAGTTATTTATTAGTTTATTACTATTAATTTATTAGTTATTAGGTTTAGTTATTTATTAGTTATTATTTAGTTTTATTATTAGTTAGTTATTATTAGTTATTAGTTATTATTAGTTATTAGTTATTATTAGTTATTATTAGTTATTTATTAGTTATTAATAGTTTTATTAGTTAGTTATTAGTTAGTAGTTATTTATTTAGTTTATTAGTTTTATTAGTTAGTTTAGTTATTAGTTAGTTATTATTATTAGTTTTATTATTATTATTAGTTTAGTTAGGTATTAGGTTTAGTTATTAGTTATTAGTTATTAGTTAGTTATTATTATTATTATTATTATTATTATTATTAGTTATTAGTTAGTTATTATTAATTATTATTAGTTATTTATTATTAGTTAGTTAGTTTATTATTGGTTATTATTATTGGTTTAATTATTAAATTTTAGTTATTAGTTATTATTAGTTATTAATTATTAGGTTTTATTTAGTTATTATTATTATTATTTATTATTAGTTATTAGTTTATTATTAGTTATTATTAAGTTTTTATTAGTTATTAGGTTTTGATAATTAGTTTAGGTTATTATTTATTAGTTTATTATTAGTTTATTTATTTGTTAGTTATTAGGTTTATTATTAGTTTATCAATTTATTATTTAGTTATTAGTTAGTTTTTTAGTTTAGATTTGGTTATTAGGTTTATTATTAGTTATTAGTTATTTGTTTATTAATAATTATTATTAGTTTTTATTTATTAGGTTTAATTATTATTATTGGTTTTAGTTTTATTGGTTATTTTTGGTTATATTTTGGTTATTATTACTTAGTTAGTTATTAGTTTATTAGTTATTAGTTTTAAGTTTAGTTATTATTAGTTATTATTATTAGTTAGTTTATTAGTTATTAATTTTAGTTTATTAGTTATTATTATTAGTTATTATTATTAGTTATTAGTTATTAGGTTTAGTTATTAGTTAGTTTATTATTATTATTAGTTTTATTTAGTTTATTAGTTATTTTTTATTATTATTATTAGTTGGTTTAATATTTATTATTGGTTATTGTTAGTTATTATTTAGTTATTTTATTATTAGTTTTATTAGTTATTTAGTTTTTATTGGTTATTAGTTATTTATTATTATTATTAGTTATTAATTATTTTTTAGTTATTATAATTAGTTTATTAGGTTATTTAGTTAGTTTATTAGGTTATTATTATTTATTTATTTTTATTATTATTATTATTAGTTTTAGTTTATTAGTTGTGGTTATAGTTGTTATATTTTATTATTTTGTTTTGTTATTTATTAATTATTAGTTATTAGTTATTTGTTATTAGTTATAGTTATTATTATTATTTAGTTATTATTAGTTTATTATTTTTTATTGTGGTTATTAATAGTTGTTATTATTGTTAGGTTTAGTTTAGTTTAGTTAGTTAATAGTTATTAGTTATTATTATTATTTGTTTTATTAGTTTACTAGTTATTTATCTTTTATTAATTTTATTATTAGTTTGGTTATTATTATTATTAAATTATTAATTAAATTAGTTTTTGGTTATTAATTATTTTATTTGGTTATTATTTATTTATTTATTAATTATTATTATTTATTTTATTGTTATTATTATTAGTTATTAGGTTTAGGTTATTAGGTTAGTTTTTATTATTAGTTAGTTATTAGTTATTAGTTAGTTTTATTATTAGTTATTAGTTATTAGTGATTATTTATTAGGTTATTAGTTATTATTATTATTAGTTAGTTAGTTTATTATTTTATTATTAGTTATCAGTTTTTATTATTAGTTATTAGGTTATTAGTTAGTTTATTTATAGGTTTAAGGTTTAGGGTTTGCGGATTTGGGTTTGGGGTTTAGGGTTTAGGGTTTAGGGTTATAAGTTTTAGGGTTTAGGGTTTAGGGTTTAGAGTTTAGGGTTTAGGGTTTAGAGATTTAGGGTTTAGGGTTTAAAGTTTATGGTTATAGGCTTTAGGGTTTTAGGGTTAAGGGTTTAGGGTTTAGTGTTTAGGGTTGTAAGTTTAGGGTTTAGGGTTTTATTTATTTTATTTGTTATATTTTTAATTTTTTAAATTAAAATTTTTGGTTTTATTTAGTTTATTTAGTATAATTTTTATTTATTTTAGTTTACTTTATTTTTTTATTTAGGTTTATTGTTTATTTTTACTTAGTTTAGTTTATTTATTTTAGATTTTTTATTTTAGTTTAGCTTTTTTTTAGTTTATTTTTTAGGTTTAGGTTTAGCTTTATGCTTATTTTTTGTTTAGTTTTATTTTAATTTAATTTTTTAAGGTTTAGGTTTTATTTTTTTATTTTTGGTTTAGGTTTAGGTTTTTATTTTATTTTCTTAGGTTTAGGTTTTAGGTTTTGATTTTAGGTTTATTTTTAGGTTTTATTTTTTAGTTTAGTTAGGTTTATTTTTGGTTTATTTTATTTTATTTAGTTTTAGGTTTAGGTTTAGTTTATTTTAGGTTTAGGTTTTATTTAGGTTTATTTTATAGGGTTAGGTTTTAGTTTAGTTTTTTTTTATTTTATTTTAGGTTTTATTATTTTCGTTTAGTTTTATTTTAGTTATGTTTTATTTCTTAAGTTTATTTTTTAGTTTAGTTTAGGTTTTATTTATTTTATTTTAGTTTAGTTTTTATTTTTATTTTATTTTATTTTTTACGTTTAGGTTTAGGTTTAGGTTTTAGTTTTGGTTTATATTTTATTTTATTTTTTATTTTATTTAGGTTTAGGTTTTTTTATTTATTTTATTTTTTCATTTTATTTAGTTTAGGATTAGGTTTTTACATTTTTAGGGTTTAAGGTTTAGGGTCTAGGGTTATAGGTTTTAGGGTTTAGAGTTTAGGGTTTAGGGTTTAGGGTTTTAGAGTTTAGGGTTTAGGGTTTAGGGTAGGGTTAGGGTTTAGGGTTGTAGGTTTAGGGTTGAAGTTTAGGGATAGTTTAAGTGTTTAGGGTTTGGTTAGGTTTTTTTGTATTTTTTTAATTTTTTTTAAAGTAAGTAAAGTCATATTCTTAGGATTATTTAGTTTAATTAGTTTATTTTTTATTTATTTTTATTTAATTTATTTTTTATTATATTTAGGTTTATTTTTATTTTTATTTAGTTTAGTTATTTATTTAAGGTTTATTTATTTTAGTTTAGGTTTTTTATTTTTGTTAATTTGTTAGGTTTAGGTTTATGATTATTTTTTAGTTTAGTTATATTTTTATTTTATATTTTCTTTCTAGGTTTTTTTTTTATTTTTACGTTTAGTTTTAGGTATTTATTTTATTTTATAGGTTTAGGTTTTAGGTTTTTTATTAGGTTTATTTTTAGGTTTTATTTTTTAGTTTAGGTTTAATTTTAGTTTTAGTTTATTTTATTTTATAAATGGTTTAGGTTTAGGTTTCTTTTAGGTTTAGGTTTTATTTATTTTAGTTTAGGTTTAGGTTTATATTATTTTTATATTAGGTTTAGGTTTTTTTAGTTTAGGGTTTAGGTTTTCTTTTTATTTATTTTTAGGTTTATTTTTTAGGTTTAGGTTTTTATTTAGTTTTTAATTTATTTTATTTAGGTATATTTTATTTTTTATTTTAGGTTTAGTTTTATTTTACTTAGGTTTTTTATTTTTAGGTTTATTTTATTTTTTTCATTTAGTTTATGTTTTTATTAATTTTATTTTAGTTTAGTTTTTTATTAGGTTTAAGTTTAGGCTTTAGTTTAGATTTTTATTTTATTTTTTATTTGGTTGAGGTTTAGGTTTATTTATTTATTTTAATTTTAGGTTTTATTTAGTTTAGGTTTTTAGGTTTTAGGTTTTAGGTTTTAGGTTAGGTTTAGGGTTTAAGTTTAGGGTTTAGGTTTGGGGTTTAGGGTTTAGGGTTGTAGGTTTAGGGCTTAGGGTTTAAGTTTAGGGTTGGGGTTTAGGGTTTAAAGTTTTAGTGTTCAGGTTTAGGATTTTGGATTAGGGTTTAGGGTTTTAGGGGTTTAGGGTTTAGGGTTGTAGGTTTAGGGTTTAGGGTTTTTTTTATTTATTTTAATTTTTTATTTATTTATTTTTTTTAAATTAAGTAAACAGTCAGGTTTTATTTAGTTTATTTTTTATTATTTTAGTTTATTTTATTTTTATTTTTATTTAGTTAGTTTATTAATTTTAGTTTTATTTTTTTATTTTTTTTTTTTATTAGTTTAGTTTAGGTTTATGCTTATTTTTAGTTTAGTTTTATTTTTTATTTTTTTTTTAGGTTAGGTTTTTTTTTATGATTTTTTTTTTAGGTTTTATTATATTTTTTTTTTAGGTTTGCTTTAGGTTTTATTTTAGGTTTATTTTAGGTATTATTTTTAAGTTTAGGTTTGTTTATTTTAATTTGTATTTTATTTAGTTTTAGTTTTAGGTTTAGTTTATTTTAAGTTTAGGTTTAGGTTTTATTTATTTTAGTTTGTTAATTTTAGTTTAGGTTTAGATTTATTTTAGTTTATTTATTTTAGGTTTAGGTTTTTTATTTTAGTTTAGGTTTAGGTTTTATTTTTTATTTAATTTTAGGTTTTATTTTAGGTTTATTTTTTAAGGTTAGGTTTTTATTTAGTTTTTATTTTATTTTATTTTTGGTTTATTTTATTTTTCTTTTATGTTTCAGTTTTATTTTATTTAAGTTTTTCTTAGGTTTATTATATTTTTTAGTTTAGTTTAGGTTTTTATATGTTTTATTTTAGTATAGTTTTTATTTTTTATTTTATTTTCTTTTTACGTTTAGGTTTTTATTTTATTTTATGTTGTTATTTTATTTAGGTTTAGTTTTTTTATTTATTTTATTTTTAGGTTTTATTTAGTTTAGCTTTAGGTTTTTAGGTTTTTAGGGTTTATGGTTTAGGGTTTAGGGTTTGGGGTTTAGGGTTTAGGGTTAGGGTTGTAGGATTTAGGTTTAGAGTTTGGGGTTTATGGATTAGGGTTTTTGGTTTAGAGTTTAGGATTTAGGGTTTAGGGTTTAGGGTTTAGGGTTTTAAGGTTTATGGTTTAGGGTTTTTCTTTGTATTTTTTTAAATTAATTAAACTCATTCATTTAGGTTTATTTAGTTTATTTTAGTTTTATTTTTTTATTTTATTTTGGTTTATTTTTATTTCTATTTAGTTTAGTTTATTTATTTTGGGTTTATTTATTTTATTTATATTTCAGTTTAGGTTTAGGTTTTAGTTTAGGTTTTTATTTTATTTTATTTTTTAATTTGATTTAGGTTAAGGTTTTTTTATTATTTTATTTTTAGGTTTAGGTTTTTTGGTTTTTAGTGCATAGGATTTAGGGTTTAGGGTTTAGGGTTTGGGGTTTAGGGTTTGGGTTTTAGGGTTGTAGGTTTAGGGTTTAGGTTTAGTCTTGCAGGGTTTAAGTTTAGAGTTTAGGGTTTAGGGTTTAGGGTTTAGGGTTTATAATTTAGAGTTTTTTATTTTTAATTTTTTAATTTTATTTTTTTTAAATTAAGTGTAGTGGTAGTTTTAGGTTTATTTAGTTTTTTTTATTTATTTTAGTTTATTTTCTTTTTTATTTTTATTTAAGTTTACTTTTATTTTTACTTAGTTTACTTTATTTATTTGAGGTTTATTTATTTTAGTTTATTTTTTAGATTTAGGTTTAGGTTTATTTTTTAGTTTAGTTTTATTTTAATTTTATTTTTTAGGTTTAGGTTTTATTTTTAGTTTTTAGGTTTAGGTTTAGATTTTTATTTTATTTTTTAAGTTTAGTTTTAGGTTTTATTTAGGTTTATTTTTAAGTTTTATTTTTTTTTAGTTAGGTTTAGGTTTATTTTAGTTTATTTTATTTTATTTAGTTTTAGTTTAGGTTTACTTTATTTTAGGTTTAGGTTTAGGTTTTATTTATTTTAGTTTAGGTTTAGATTTATTTGTTTTGTTTATTTTAGGTTTAGGTTTTATTTTAGTTTAGGGTTTAGGTTTTATTTTTTTATTTATTTTTAGGTTTATTTTTTAGGGTTAGGTTTTTATTTAGTTTTTATTTTATTTTATTTTTATTTTAAGTTTAGTTTTTATTTTCTTAGATTTTTTTCATAGGTTTGTTTTATGTTTTAGTTTAGTTTAGGTCTTTATTTATTTTATTTTATTTTATTTTTACATTTAGGGTTAGGTTTAAGTTTAGGTTTACGTTTAGGTACAAGTGTTAGTTTAGGTTTTTATTTTATTTTATTTTATTATTTTATTTAGGTTTAGGTTTTTTATTTATTTTATGTTTAGGTTTTATTTAGTTTAGTTTAGGTTTTTAGGTTTTTAGGGTTTAGGGTTTAGGGTTTATGGTTTGGGGTTTAAGGTTTAGGGTTTAGGATTGTATGTTTTAGGGTTTAGATTTTAGGGTTTAGGGTTTTAGGGTTTAGGGTTTAGGATTTATGGTTTAGGGCTTTAAGGTTTAGGGTTTAGGGTTTAGGGTTGTAGGTTTAGGGTTCAGGGTTTAGGGTTAGTTTTATGGTTTAGGGTCTTTATTGTAGTTTTTTTAAAATTAAGTAAACTCATAAATTTAGGTATATTTAGTTTATTTTAGTTTATTTTATTTAGGTTTATTTTTATTTTTATTTAGTTTAGTTTATTTATTTTGGGTTATTTTATTTTATTTTAGTTTAGTTTTTCAATTTTTTTATATTTAAGTTTAGGTTTAGGTTTTAGTTTTTGTTTTTATTTTATTTTATTTTATTTTATTTGAATTAGGTTTTGGTTTTTTTTATTTATTTTATTTTTAGGTTTTATTTAGTTTAGGTTTAGGTTTTTTGGTTTTTCGGGTTTAAGGTTTATGGTTTATGGTTTAGGGTTTCTAGTTTATGGTTTAGGGTTTAGTTTAGGGTTGTAGGTTGTAGGTTTTAGGTTTTAGGTTTTATGGTTTATGGTTTAGGGTTTAGGGTTTAGTCTTTAGGGTTTAGGGTTTGGGTTTAAGTTTAGGGTTTATGGTTTTTTTATTTTTATTTTTTTAAAATTTAAGTGAACTCGTAGGTTTAAGTTTATTTATTTTATTAATTTTTTTTAATTTATTTTGTTTTTATTCAGTTTATTTTACTGATTTTAGGTTTATTTATTTTTGTCAATTTTTTAGATTTTGGTTTAGGTTTAGGTTAATTTTTTTGTTTAGTTTTATTTTTATTTTATTTTTAAAGTTTAGGTTTTATTTTTTGTATTTAGGTTTTAGGTTTTTATTTTAGGATAGTCCAGTAGTGTAGCCACCGTCTGAGTCTTGTACTCCCTCCACTATTGGAGCTACTACCTTTTCTATTAGCTCCTCTTCTACCAGCAAGAGCATTGTATCTGTGGATAAGGACACTAAGTCCCTTACTCTGCTTACTTTACTTGCTTTTTATCATGTACCTCCACCAAAAATAAAATTAATGAAGAAAGCTAATTCTACTTATATATTATCTTCTTTTGATGCTCTTGATTTTATTCTTATTGAAAGCTTTCCGACTCTAAATAAAAATAAGCCCACATGTGGGAAAAGTAAATCAAACTATGCCTATAAAGTACAGGTTAGCTAAATATACATATAATCCCAAGCAGTTGTATTTATAATTTGGACTTAGCACCCTACACATGGGTAACTAAGCCCACCTATCCTAACTTGGATTATGCTTAAGGATATAAGCAACTTGCAAAAAGAGCATTCACATTTATTTTTAAGCATCCATTAAGCATAATCCCTTGCAAAAAACATGTTTAGGTTAATATTGGCCTATCATCCAATCTGCAAAGCATACACCCTAACATCCAATCTATAATACATCATAAAATAAAACATACATCACATCATACACCGTCCTAATTTAGAGCTAGAAGTGGTGACTTAATTCTAATGTGTGTATTAAAGCTTGTGTGGTAAGTCTTGTTAGGAATTAGTGTTGTATTTTCTAAGTGTAAAAGAATTCAATTTAATATGAAAGGTTGATTTTACTTGATTTAGTTTAATTGATTTGAGAATTTTAATTTGTGTTTTCTTTTATTTCATTTCATTACACTTAGTAACTAAGTGTTATAAAGAGAGGAAAAGATTGCCCTCTTTCATCCCTACCTTAAGTCACTTTCTAAAGTATATTGATTTGATTTAGTTCTCTTTAGTGAATGACATATTAAATGATTTAATTAATCCTAGGTTTAGGTTCACTTTAAATAATCCTATTCAAAATGAAAGGTATCTTAAGATTAATTTAATTCAATTACTACCACATGACATATATTTAATCATTCCTTTCCATCACATGTAACATGCATATGATTTAATCCTAAATGTATCTATACATCCAACATATTTTAACACACTTAAATGATGAATGTACGTGTATGTTTAGAATTTATATTTTATTTGATTGAATTATTTAAACATATTAATTTAAAACTTTATCCAAATTCTTATACAAAAAAGAAGTAAGAATGAAATTAAATAGGCATGTGCCGTTGTTAAACCAGGGAAGTGTGGTAATCAAATGACCTCCTCGGAGCTAGCTAAAGCCTCATATTTTGGGATGTCCATACTATATACCCATTTGTGTTCAAACATATGTAAATTCCTATACATGAACATAGAAAGTAAGCTCCAAATCATATGGCTAATTAATTAAACCACTTAGTCAATTATGAATGCATGCAATTTTAATGTAAAATGGGATTTTCAATCACTAATCACATATACATATACATGTTCAAAGATATAGGCAAGTACGTGTTGTTGTTAAACTAGTGAAGTGAGGTAATCAAATGACCTCCTTGGGGCTAACTAAAGCCTTGTATTCCCAGGATGTCCAGACAATGTACTTACTTTTCTTGGACACACATGGATGTACACATAAATGATGAGGAAAGAAAACCATGCAAAATTTGTATATTTTTTCTTGAATCATTTATATATATGAATTAAAGCTCTATCCAAATTCTAATGTTGAAATACATAAGAATTGAAATCAAATGGGTATGTCATTGTTAAACCGAAGTGAGGTAATCAAATGGCCTCCTTGGGGCTAGCTAAAGCCTCGTGTTCCCGGGATGTCCGGACTATATACCCATTACCATTCAATCTTATATAAATCAACACTTGAATAGAGGAAAGAGAACTCAACATTCATAAACTTAAGCTATAAGCACATGCATTTCTTATGTATTTATAACTAGCATCATAACACATTATGATTCATTTATAAGCTTTTAAAAAATATATTTGGATTTAATAGTGATAATAGCCATGCATATATTAAATTAAATCAACACATGCAAACTTACATAAAAGAAATCCATTTTATTTTACTTGATTTTGAAAAGATGGATGCATGGATTCAAATGACATACCAAATTTAACATGATTGGAAAGAGGACAATCAAATATAATCATGTGATTCAATCAACAAAACTAGTTCTTAAGGACATTCAAATCAAATAAGATTATTTAAAGTAAACCAAAGCTTTTTATTAATTAAGTTTTGGATATGATTTGATTTAAAGAGGTGAAGAGAAATAATCACTTGCTGTTTTAAGCCCATTCCCACATTAGTGATTTGATTTAATTTAAGGAAATGTAAGTAAGTTGATTTTATTGGTTAATTAAGTTGAACCCTTAATTAGATGAATTAATTACCCTTACCTATGTCACCTTAAAGTAATTAACTAAATATTTATGAGCCAATATGATATGCATGGAAAATAAACTTGCAATGATCCTAGGAAATAAAAGGGGCCTAATGCAATTGGCTCATGATTAATAGTTAATTAAATGAAGGGACTTTATTAATTACTCTTATGGTTTTCCCACACATGTTGACTAACCATAATTTCATTAAACTTCTTTAGGTTATTAAACACCTAAAGATCTACCCCATGATTTAATTAATTAAGGTATGATGTGATTATTATTTCAATTTGATTAAATGATTGAATTAATTCATTAAATCTTAATTAATTTCATTTTGAAAAAGGGTAAAATGAACTTAGGGAAAGGGGTCCCAACCCTATTCCTTAGTTCACTTACTATTGAACAATGATTAATAAACTTAATTAATCGATTTGTTACTAT
The DNA here is from genome assembly GCA_021442155.1 of Cymbidium sinense. NCBI lineage: Eukaryota > Viridiplantae > Streptophyta > Magnoliopsida > Asparagales > Orchidaceae > Cymbidium > Cymbidium sinense. The sequence goes on from CM038214.1 coordinate 171,727,091, forward strand.
TCATGGGATTAATTAATCATTAATTAACTTAAAAGAGTAGTTAAGGTTTAATTAGTCAATTTTCTTAATTAAGTGAGCAACAAATTCCAAGAAAATCATTGGAGGTAGAGGTCATCCAATTAAATTAATCTATAAAATTTGGGATTAATTGCTCAAGAAATTAATGAGTAATTAAGCTAAATTATTCTGTAATTAAACCTTAATTACTGTTGAAAATTACTTACGATGATTTTTAATTAATTCTCCTCTGAAATACCTTTAAAATGAGTGTTTATTTGCATTTCTTATTTCTCTATGATTGTTTATGATTTTTAAAAGTTTCAACCATTAAAATGATTAATTAAGCCTTATTAAAGCCTAATCTTGTTGGCGCCACGTAGCGCACTGATGTGGCATGCTTCCCACGTGGCATCGTGAGATTAGTTACTTAAAACTTATACGACTCAACACCTATGTGGCAGTGGCAGATGCACTTTCTCGTCTGCCATCCGATCTAAGATTAGATGACTACGATTAATCCCATAACTTAATAGGATTAAATCAGATCGATCTAGCGGATCAAATCATGATCGTCCATTCCGATCACACAAAATGGATGGTGCGTGATCTAACATCACACGAGTGAGGGAGAATGGAGTTTGTCTGCCATTGCTCACTTGATCTGAGCTTACCCGAGCTTGGATCAACTCCAAAAGGATTCCACACCTTCATGACATCGATAGGAGGGGATTCAACAGTAAAGATCACACGAGATGCAAGTTTTCTTTAAAAAGTTCCAACCCATTTTCGCTTAAGGATCAGTTTTGGAAACACACCTCGCTAGAGCTCAAGACTGGTGACTCAAATGATTGAGGAAGCTTCATCTAGTGGATATAAAGCCTTGTTAAGCAGCAATTGGATCAATTCCTCAATATTTGCTTAGAAGGCCATGAACTGATGATTTAGAGCATGACTTTGATCGAAGTCCCACCTTCGGTGCTCAAAAAGCTTGCGAGATGATTCATTATTGCTTGATGAGGCTTAGAGAAGGTGCATGCAAAGTTAATTTGAGTTTGATGGAGAAATGGGGAAGTTTGGTCAGAAATCAGAGTGTCTTATTTCAGGAGGGATAGGAAGGGAATCTTTTAATCAAGGAATGAGCTTGGGAGCTTAGGGAATGGCTCTAGCGACTCATTTGTGTAGCTAGGGCTCTAAGGCATGATTTTTATGTGTTTTTGAGTGGAAACGAGGGGGTGTATCCCCCCTTTATCTTGATTGGACGGTGGGATTGTGTTTGGCCTTTAGTGGCCATCCGACCATCTCAGGGAGTCATGGGTGGCAGGGAGGAGGTGAGTTGGCTCAGCTTGGTTGGTTAAAGTTATGGAGGTGGCTGCCAAGGAGGAATCATGGGTGTCTTATGGGTTTCAAATGCTCCAACAGAGAGGGTGAGGTGATTTCACCTCCCATGGGTCAAGGCCGACCCAACCACCCCTTGGGTCAAGTTGGATAGTGTTCTAAGTACCTAGGTGGACCATTAGAAGAGTACTAAGTGGCCAAGTATTTGAAATGACCACTAACATGGGTGATTTGTCTCATGTGATGCCCTTGACCTAAGGGTAGAATGATCATTTGGCATTGGATTTTATTTAGGTAGATTTGAAATGGGCAAAGTGGGTTAGCCCAAATTTCAAGTCAATTGGAGTTGATTTAGTTAGGTTTGGCTTAATTTGACTCATTTAGGTCAAATTAGGTTAGGTTGTGTCAAATTGGGTCAAACCAAGGGTTGGGTCAAGTTCATATGATCATTTGGGATGTTTTGGTTCAATTGGTTTGGTTTAGTTTAGCTAAGATTTGATGTTGGCTCATTTGAATTCATTTGGGTCAAATGTTAAGTCAATTTGACCAAATTGGCTTGGGTTGGTGTTGGTTTGGGTTTAGTTGATTTGAAGATGATTGTAGGCTTTTGTTTCAAATAAATTGGATTTGGTTCTGATTTAGCCCAACTTGAACCTTTTGGTCAATTTGGGCTAAGTAGGTCAATTGGGTTCAATTAGGTCCAATCATGGCTTTGGTCAAGTTCAATAATCAATTTGGAATGAAATTGAGCCATTGGTTGCAATCAATTTGGTTTATATTTTGATTTGTCTGAATTTGGTTTTTTAGGTCAATTTGGGTCAACTTGATTCAAGAGGGCCCATTGGTTTGCTATGAATCATTGGTTTATAGTGATTTGGCTTAGGTTGTAGTTTCACTAGTTTGGGTTCATATCTGTTAAGGGGTTGACTTGTCAAATGACCAAGTTGACTTGGTTTGACCCAATTTGTGATAATTGATCAACCTAGGGTGATCAACAATCATGATGGGAGGTTTTGATGAGCTTGGCTCAATCTAATTTGGGTAGGATTAAAACTTGGCTCAAATAGGTCAAATTAGCCACTTTGGGTCAAGTGGACCAATTGGGTTTAGTTGGCTTGATTTTGGGTTGAGTTTGATTTAGTTGAGTTTATATATAGATTTGGGATTGATATATATATTCAATTGCAATTGGCTTGGGTTCAAATGAGTTTTGGTTCATTTGAACATTTCAAGTCAAAAGGGTTAAGTTGGGTTTGACTTGGGCTTATTTTGGTTTGGCTTTATGATTGTAGATTTCATTTATATTTCTGAATATGATTGAAGGTATGATTGATTCACAAGAATATGAATGAATTTGGGTTTTGGAATGAAGGAAAATCTAAGTCCATGGAGTTGGGACATGCTTAAATTTGTATTTTGATTTGGTTTGATTTAGTTTTGATGGTTTAAATGTTTATTTTATTTAAATTTGTGAAGATGATTGAAAATATGATTGATTTGTGAGAAAATCAATTGAGTTTAACTTGATTTGGATTTAGATTTGGCTAAGTCCATGGGATAGGTCATATAGCTTAGGAAGGGTTTTGATTTAATTTGATTTAGTGTGATTTAGTTTTGATCATTTACATGTAGATTTGATTTATATTTAGGAGGATGATTAAAGATATAAATTTATTATGAGAAAATCAATTGATCTTGGATTGATTTAGATTAATATTTGGCTAAATCCATGGGATAGGTCATATGGCTTAGGAAGGGTTTCAAGTTTGGATTTGATCATGGGCTTCAATCATTTGGTTTTAAAATTTGGGTTTGGATTTGTATTTTAATTTGATGTTTGAATTGAACTTGAGGTTTGGTTTGAGAAGGTGAACATGGATTGGATTTGAGTTATATTTTTTGGTGGATTATACTAATCCCAAGGTGTAACTAATCCATGGTTAACTCTTCAAGTCTTTTGGCTTAGGTTAGTGTTTACCTAATTGTTAGAAGTGTCTTATTACTGGGAAGTCTTAGTGTCTAGAAGACTCTAATTCTAAGATGGGAAGATTGAATCTACACTCCAAAAGTGAGGTCACCAGCCTTAGGCTCCATAGTGTTGCCCTGAGATCGATGATTTGAACTGAAGCCAAGTTTCATATTATAGACTTAGATACATCTTTCAACGCTTTGCTTGGAAGACCATGGATACATGAGAACAACATTGTTCCATCTTCTCTACATTAGTGTATGAAGTTCGTGAGAGGTGGGATCATCTACTGCATCAAAGGAGATCTCAACCCATTTACAATTCACAAGGTTGGCATATATGAGGATGTGGCTTACTACCTGCCACAAAATTAACAAGTATATTCTCATGAACTAAAGTTTAAAAATAAAAGAAAAGAAAAGAAAAGAGAAGGAAAGAAAAATAAAAAGAAATGAAAAGAAAATGAGAGAGAAAATAAAAGGGAGCAAAATAGACTTGGACAAGGAAGTGGAGCATTAGATTCCACCCACAATTTTTATTCCATTCAAACATATGGGTAGGATGATCTAACCTCCACAGAGGAAGAGGCCGTTGAGGCGTCTAGAGGTGGAAAACCTCTTTGTTGGCCACCAAATAGAAGATATTATCCTAGCTACTAGAGTACACCTATATAGACTTACAATCTAGTTCATAGAATGAGTCTTATATGGTTAGCACCACCGACTCTTCTGAGTGGATTCCCTTGGAGGTGACACTTGAGAGATGATGAACTGGGCACCAAAGCAAAGCATAAGTGTATCCAAGTCTATATGTGAAATAGTTAGGCATCAGTTTGGAAACTTAGCTCTAAACCCACTTTCCTCTCAAAAGGCGAGAGTTTGGTAGTTAGAAGCCCCTAAGTCATCCACAGGCGTGAAGACTTAGAGGTTCTTTCTAGGAGCATCATCCTCTAGTCAAGAAGTTGATGTAGAACTTGAGGATGATTCATATAAAGATTTAATAGAATTACCTTTTGATTGGTACTTTCCTTGTGTTCATAATTTAGCAAAGAAAGGGTTTATCCCATATACCTGGTCAAAGCGTAGGTTAGACTACTTCAAAAGAATATGGAAGAACAAATGCAAAAGCTCTCAATCAAGATCGAGACTAGGATTCAATACAGTGGGTCCAATCGATGATGATGATTACTGCTTAGTCATCATCAATCATTTGGAATCTGATAGGTTCTTTTCAAATCACATTAACTCAATTAAGGAGGTGTGCTTAGAAACTTCAGATGATTCAGATAATTTTGAAGTCAAAGATGCACCACCAGAGTTTGAAGAAGAGATCAAGTCAACCATCGATGAGCTCAAGGAAATCAACTTAGGAACTAAAGAATATCCACACCTGACATACATCAGTTCTTTGATGAATGAAATTGAAACCAATGACTTAGTTATGTTATTAACTGAGTTTAAGAACTACTTTGCATGGAGTTATGAACAGATAGCATGATTGGCTCCTAACACAATGGTCCATGAACTAGCAATAGGGCTTACTACAAACCCTATCAAGAAAGCTCCTAGACGCATACGATTAGACATAAAACAACATATCATTTATGAAGTCAAGAAATTGATCGATGTTGGCTTCATTCGAGAAGAAAAAATACCCTACCGGTTAGCATCCCATTTAAGAAATAGAATGACCAAATTTACATATGCATTAATTTTAGGGATTTAAATAAGGCATGTCCAAAAAATAAATTTCCACTACCATTCTCGTAACTGATGGTGGACATTACTTCATCTCATACAGTCTTCCTTTTCATGAATGGCTCATCTGGATATAACCAAATAAAGATGTCCCGTGAAGATGAAAGAAACACTACTTTTATAACCCCCAATCATAATCTATTGCTATAAGGTCATGGCTTTTAGCCTTAAAAATGTCGGTGCTACATACCAGCAGGCTATGAGTCAAATCTTCGACGAACTCATTCATCATCAAGTTGAGTGCGATGTCGATGATCTCATGATTAGAAGTAGAGACAAAGAATACAATCTCTTTGACTTGAGAGTAGTTTTCAAATAGTTAAGATAATTTATCCTCAAAATGAACCACCCTAAGTGTGCATTCAGAGTAGCTTCAGGGAAATTCCTTGGGTTTGTTATGCGACACATGAAATCGATCGAGAAGATCAACACGATATTAGAAATGCCACCCTCTAAAAGTTTAACTCAACTCAGATCATTTCAAGGGCGGTTGGAGTATCTAAGATGCTTTATATCTAACCTATCGGGAAGATGTCAGCCATTCTCAACACTTGTCAAATAGGATGCCAAGTTCAAGTGGGATGACAAGTGTGAGCATGCCTTTGAAGACATCAAGCATTAGCTAATGATGTCACCAGTTATAGTAGGCCCTATCCTAAGCAAGCCACTCATACTTTAAATTATTGTATTAGACAAATCTCTTGGTGCTTTGTTGGCCCAAGCCAATGATGAAGGAAAGGAAAACACACTCTACTATCTCAGTCATCATCTAATCCCTCTTGAGGCTAAGTATCCACCCATTATGAAGCATTGCCTAGCTTTAATCTTTGCATCCCAAAAGCTACAACACTACATGCTTCCTCATAAGGTGAACTTAATCTAGATCAATCCACTATAGTATCTCATGACACATTGATACTATATATGGGCAACGATGGTCCATGATCCTCTCACAATTTGACATTACCTTCATACTCCTTTGTGCGATGGAAGGATAAGCGCTAGCGGATTTCTTAGCAGCACACCCACTTCCTGCTAACTCTTCACTTAATGATGATCTCCTCAATGAATAAATTATGAACTTAGGGGATACTAGCATTCACCTCTAGGAGATGTACTTTGATGGTGTGGCTTCCTCTCAAAGAGGAGAAGAACCATAATTTACTATTTCAAGAAAGGTAGGGGTAGGAATAGTTCTCTTAACTCTAGATGATGTGATGAGATTCTCATATCATATGTACATTCCTTGCACCAATGAAGTCAAATATGAGGCTCTAATTGCCGATCGTTACTTTAAGCATCGAACATCAACATCTTGAGATTCTCATTAGTTATCAACCAAATCAGGGTCCTATAAGGTTATAAAGCCCAAGCTCCATCACTACCACAAGTACACAATGGAGTTGTTGGCTCAAATCCCAAAGGTTAGCATTTATAAGATTTCTCTAAGAGAGAATGCTTTATATGCTTTGCCAAGCATGCTAATGAGTTGACATGTCGGAGGATGAGTCCATATTAATAAAGTCTAAATAGACAAGTCTTATCCCTTATTGATATTGAACTCATCAAAAGTACTCTCTTGAAGGGGAGGTTGCCATTGCCATGAAGGACGATGAGTTAGATTGGAGGCAACCATTCATGGATTACCTAAATAAAGGCAAACTACCTCAAGAGGAGTCCCAAGCCGAGCAGATGGAGCAGAGTGCACTTTCTACACTCTTGTGGATGGTGTCTTGTACCAGTTTTGATCACGAAGCTCGTAAGAACATGATCGAGGTACACTCAGGATTATGTGGAGCCAACCAGTCCATTCAAGATGAAAGCCAAGATCTGGAGACTAGGATACTACTTGCCATCGATGATCAAAGATTGCATGGATACAACTAGGTGATGCCACCAATGTCAAATACACGGTGTGATCCTACACCAACCACCAAAAATTCTACCTCCTACATTAGCTTCATGGACATTCTAGTGTTGGGGTACTGACATAGTGGGTCTGATTAATTTTCCTTCATCCTAGGGTCATCAGTTCATCTTAGCTACTACTGAATACTTTTCCAAATGGGCAAAAGTGATTCTACTCAGAGAGGTCACACCTCAGCATGTGTTCCAGTTTTTTAGGAACCATATTATATATCGGTTCGGAGTGCCTCGAAGAATTATATCTGATAATAGTACAACATTCAGGAGCACCGAGATCAACAATTTTTCTCAGAGACATAACATAGATTATAAATATTATACTATCAACTACCCTAGGTCAAACGGCTTAGCAGAAGCCTTCAATAAAACTCTCATCCAAATACTAAAGAAAACACTTGACAATAACAAGTGATTGTGGTATGAGTAGTTAGTTGAAGCCTTGTGGGCCTACCGCATCACATATTGAACTCCAACTCAGTCTACTCTTTTCTCCTTAGTGTATTAGCCCGAAGCTGTTCTACCATTAGAAGTCTAACTCCCATCACTAAGGATAGTTGTGGGTAGTAATATCACAACAAAGTAGAATGCCAAGTTACGGTTAGAAGAGCTCGAAGGTTTGGAGGAGAGACTCCTATGCGCATGCAAAAACCTCGAGTTGTATAAAGCTAAAATTATTCAAGCTCACAAGTTGGTCCATACTAGAGCTTTTCAAGTAGGAGAACTTATTTTAGTTCTAAGGAGACCGATTGTTGCCCATTGTAAGATGGTAGGCAAGTTTGAACCCACTTGAGAAGGCCCTTTTGCCATAGAGAATGCCTACCAAGGAGGATCTTATCAACTTATTAATCATAAGAGAGAGCACCCAATGCTTCAAATCAATAGGATCTACTTAAAGAAATATTATAAATCATGTTTGAAAATAATTATCATTAATGAAAATTCCATTTCAAAATCAATCTCTTTCATGTTAAAAGTATTCTTGTTTGTGAATCTTCCATGATGTGTTTTGGGTAAGTATAAGGAACCCGAGTAACATCATATCCTTCATAGACACAACACAAATACAAACTACACACAAACATATAAAAAAATACATATCTTTCATCTCGAGCTACTCTAAGTAGAGATAACACCCCCAATGACACTCACTTAGTAGCTGCTTTGGGTCGGGCTGACATCTAACCCGTTAGTGTGTCACCCAATGGTCATCTTGCTTTGGAGGATGTAAGTCTACTACGCTTTTCTTGCTTACTTGGACACCACACACTAATGAGTGCCTTGTTAGTTTGGTAGGCCTTACTGCATGGCCGGTAAGCTATCTCATGTTAGTTACGATTAAGAGGATGTGAGTCTGCTACACTTTCTTCTTGGATTAGTCTTTGTGTACTAACTGGGTCAAGTATATTTGAGGTTTAAGATAAGTCCCCTAGTTGCTCCTTCCCTCCTGACTACTTCAAGTCTGGGTCCAGTCTTTCCTCGGGCTCCTCGCTTAGCAGTTGCTCTAGGTTAGATAGCATATAGCCTACCGATGATAGACTATCCTGATGATTAGTTTTGCTTGGAAAGTTGTAAGCCTACACACTTTCTTTCCAGATTGATCATTCCACACTGATGGGCACCTTAGGTTGGTTGGTTCTCAGTATGCTGATGGATACACCACTTATGCTGACAAATACACCTTAGGTTAGTTGGTTCTCGCACCTTAGGATACACCACTCAAGGCAGATGTATGCCTGCTATGCTTTCTTTTTGAGTTGGCCACCGTACACCTATAGGCTTTATTTTTCAGGGCTTAGGATAACATGCCTGGTAGCACCTCCCCTATGGGCACTATATTTGGATCACATCTTTTGCAAACTCATTTATACAATACCCGGGTTACTATCGAATTAGACAGTTCCCCTTTCCTAGTAACCATCTTGGTGGTTGGAGAATTTATCTTGTGAATGTGCAGATTCATCATTGCTATAGTAAATCTTAGATAGGCCAAGGCTGACATAACTCCTTTTTAGTGTGGTCCCTTGCACACCAACAGGGTCCACGCAAACATATAAACAAAATATATATTCACTTGTGGTTAGGAGGACACCCCTAGTGGTACATTTTCCCAAGCATGCATCTTATCTTTAGGGCAGTGTCAGCAAAGCTCCCAATAGGAATCTCCTAACTACTCTTGAGTTGATATAAGTCCCCAACAACATTCACTCAGTAGTGGGCCCTAAGTTGGGTTCTATTTGTTGTGTTGCCAATAGGTCACCCCAGCATTGTTCCATACTTTAGAAGATGTAAGTCTGCTACTTTTTCTTCTTAGCATAGCCATTGCACACTAAAAAGCAACCCCATAGGTTGGCAAGCTCTACCCCACGGCAAGTAGACTAACCCTTTGGATTTGTGAATCTGACATAGGACAAGTCCGATATAACCCCTTCTCAATGGGTCCATCGCACACCAACATGGTCCATAAATTAAATCTATCAAATTTAATTGAGCTCACATCCCCAGTGAATATGCCCTCAATTCAAAATTAAATTAAACCAAACAAACCATATCAAATCACATGAAATTGAGATAAAATTAATCCTGACTACTTTTAAGTTGACACAAGTCTCCAGCAGAATTCATTTACTAGTTGCCCTAGGTCATATTCAATTTGTGCAGCATCCAGTCACCCCGGTTGTTCCTCGCTTTGGAAGATGTAGTCTGCCTTCTTCCAGCACAACACTGAAAGGCAACCCCTAAGGTTGGCTAGCTCTACCCCGCAATCGATAGACTATCCCTTTGGATTTGTAAACCTGAGGTAGGTCAAGGCTGATATAGCCCCTTCTCAGTGGGTCCATCACACACTAATAGGGTCCATACATTAACTCAAACTAAATTAAACTTAATATGATTTTCCTTAGTGGAGTTAAATCACAACCTTCTCCCCAGTGGAGCCCCAAATCTTATATAAATAAGTCAAGCAAAGAAATCAAATTCAAAACCAACCTCCTAAGTGGAGCCAAATTAAACCAACTCCCCTAGTAGAGTCTAAATCAAAGAAATCCAATCAAACTCTTATTCCTAGTGGATACATCCCAGCCTGAACCTACTTCCATAGTGGAAGGTTCATATACCTGATTTCTGTGAAATTGAGCCCATATCTCTAGCAGATGTGCCTCAATATCAATTAAAATAAAATGAATTAAAGCCAATTTGATCTCAATTCCCGGTGGATTATAGATTCTTATCCCCGGCGGATCTTCTTTCCACAAATCATATAATCAAATCAAATTCGAACCTTATCCCTAGCATATTTTCTTCTTCTATGCCCTCGACATAAACCCCTCACATGTCATGTCCAATGCATGTGTGATCCCCTAGCGGATCTCCCTCCATGTCCTTGACATGGAATTATCATCAAATCTTATTTCTTCTCCTATGGAAACCTTTAATACTTTAACTAAAAGCTTAACATTATATTCATTCAAATTACATCATCTTAGCATTGTAATCAACATTTTATGATTTGTCAAGTTGCAATCTCAAACTAACTATATAATATCATGCTAAACATATTATAGTGTGAATTAACACACTATATTATATTATAATATATGATGTTATGTTATAATTTGCTATAATATAATATATTGTCTAACATTTCACCTCAATAGAATCACTTAAAAGGAACAAATAACCAAATTTTCTCAAATTATGAATAATGTTCATTTTGGATGTAAATTTGTTAATTTTCTATTAGAAATGGTACAAAATAGCATAATTTTGTTGTTGCTTCTAGGTGGGTGCTGTAAATTTGGCCAAATTCTACCATCTCAACCTTCAAATTAACATTTTTGTGAGTTTTGACCCAATGTATTATAACAAAAGTAAAACATACTAAAATGTACAATAACATTTAGTAACACACCACCACATTCATATATATGTGATGTTATATTGTTATGTACATTATATTTTAATATGCTTTCATATAATATATTATCTTACATTACACCTTAAAATGAATCACTTTAAGCAAAAAAATTATAAAATTTGGTTGAAAATTGAACATTTATTTTGGAGGCAAAATTCCATTCTTTTGATTAAATGACTCAACATAGCACACCCCCAATGATGTTCCCTAAAGCTTACCATAAATTTGGACAAATCCCATCATCTCAGCCTATAAATCAATATTTTTATGAATTATACTAGTACAAACTTTGCTACATCATACTATAATAAACTAAAATATGCTAAACAACAAGTAGTAATACATAATAGTATGCTATAATGCATGATGCTACACTATGTTATTGCATCCTATATTATAATACACTACAAGATATTATATTATACTATATTGCATATCACATCACAAGGGATTGCTTAAGATAATAATAATAAAATTAGTCTAAATAATAAAAAATTATATATTTTAGTCGTATCACTTACATATTTTAAATTGAAATAATATATTATGATACCATGATCTTCCTATTATGAATTTGGTAAAATTCCTTGATTTTGAAGTCTAAATCAACATTTTTACAAATAATGCTAGTGTAGGTTATGCATGATTGCAAAATACTAAAATAATTTAAAATCAACATTTATTTTATTTTAGTTTATTTTTTTTTATTTTTATTTTTTTTTCTTTTTTTTTTAGGTTTTTTGGTTTAGTTTAGGTTTTGTTTATGTTTTTATTTTTTTATTTTTTTATTTTTAGGTTTTATTTAGTTTAGGTTTAGGTTTTTAGCTTTTTAGGGTTTAATGTTAGTTTAGGGTTTAGGGTTTAGTGTTTGGGGTTTACAGATTAAGTTTTTTCGATTTCATCAACCAAGTAGCACCCCAATTTTTCTAAGACACAAGCGATAATATAGATAAAAAATGAGCATCCATAGAGCAAATCAAAAATTATAGATAAGTAGAACTGTGTCTACTATAAAGATAGTGCCATAAGCACCAGATCGGATTGACTGTTCTTCAGTTTCTCCTGTTCCCATCAGATCCACCCCCGCCTCTCGAGTAGCGGGATCCGCCATCATATTCTCGATCTCTCCCTCCACCACCACCGCGGTTGAAACCTCCATCACTCCTACTGCCTCTATAACCACCACTACTCTTACCACCACCTCCATATCCATCAAATTCCCCACCACCACTATGATAACTGTCACATCCGCCTTCGCCTCCGCTAGATCTAGACTATGCCTAGTTGACGGTGATGTTCAAGCCATCAAGGTTCTTCCCATTCTTAGGGTTTAGGGTTAGTTTAGGGTTTATGGTTTAGGGCTAGTTTAGAGTTTAGGGTTTAGGGTTTAGGGTTTGGGGTTTAGGGTTTAAGGTTTAAAGTTTAGGTTTTAGGTTTAGGGTTTAAGTTTTAGTTTAGGATTTAGGGTTTAAGGTTTTTTTTTCTTAACATAGAACAAATTCAGATTCAACATTTGTTCTTTTTTTCATCAACCAAGTAGCACCCTAAGTTTTCTAAGACACAAGTGATGACATGGATAAAAAATGAGCACCCATAGATAAAATCAAAAATCATAGATAAGTAAAATTGTGTCTACTATAAAGACATAGTTCCATAAGCAGCAGATTAGATAGACCATTCTTCAATTTCTCTAGTTCCCATCAAAACCACCCCCACCTCTTGATTAGCGTGATCCACCATCATATCCCTAATCTATCCCTCCGCCACCACCACGGCTATAACCTCAATCACTCCTCCTGCCTCCATAACCACCACTGCTCCGACCACCACCTCCATATCCACCAGCACCTGCAAATACCCACCTGTGATAACCCCCTCGCCTTCTCTCCACCAGATCTAGACTAAGCCTAGTTAACTATGATGTTCTCGTTGTCAAGGTTCTGCACATTCTTAGGGTTTAGGGTTAGTTTAGGGTTTATGGTTTATGATTAGTTTAGGATTTAGGGTTTAGGGTTAGTTTAGGGTTTATAGTTTACGATTAATTTAGGATTTAGGGTTTAAGGTTAGGGTTTAGGGTTTAGGGTTTAGGATTTAGGGTTTAGGGTTTAGGGTTTGTTTAAGCTATAGGGTTTAGGGTTTAGGGTTTAGTGTTTAAACTTAGGTGTAGTTTTGAGGTTTTAAGTTTTGAGGTTTAGGGTTTAAGCATTAGTTTAGGAGTTTAGGGATTTTAGTTTAGGTTTAGGTTTAGGGTTTAAGGTTTAGGTTTAGAGAGTTTAGGTTAGTTTAAGTTTAGGTTTTAGTTTAGTTTAGGTTTAGGTTTAGGTTTAGGGTTTAGGTTTAAATTTAGGGTTTCTTAGGATAATTAGGTTTAGGTTTAGGTTTAGTTTAGGTTAGTTAGTTAGTTTAGGGTTTAGGTTTAGGATTTAGGTTTAGGTATAGTATAGGGTTTTTTTTAGTTAAATGCAGTAGGTTTAGGTTTATTTGGTTTATTTTTTATTTATTTTAGTTTATTTTATTTTTTATTTTTATTTTTTTATTTTTTTATCATTTAATTTTGTTAATTTATTTTAGGTTTAGGTTTAGGTTTATGCTTATCTATTAGTTTAGTTTTTTTTTTAAAGTTAGGTTTATTTTTTATTTTTAGGTTTAATTTTTTATTTTTAGGTTTAGGTTTAGGTTTATATTTTATATTTTCATTTTTAGGTTTTAGATTTTTATTTTAGGTTTATTTTTATGTTTTCAATTTTAATTTAGGTTTAGTTTTATTTTTAGTTTATTTTATTTTATTTAGTTTAGAGTTTAGGTTTAGTTTATTTTAGGTTTAGGTTTAGATTTTATTTATTTTAGTTAAGTTTATTTTAGTTTAAGTATAGGTTTATTTTATTTTTTTGATTTTAGGTTTAATTATTATTTTTTAGTTTAGGGTTGATGTTTTATTTTTTATTTAGTTTTAGGTTTTCTTTTTAGGTTTAGGTTTTTATTTAGTTTTTATTTTAGGTTTATTTTATTTTTATTTTACATTTAGTTTTTATTTTATTTAAGTTTTTTATTTTTACATTTATTTAGTTTAGGTTTTTATTTATTTATTTTTAGTTTAGTTTTTATTTTTATTTTATTTTATTTTTGCATTTACATTTAGGTTTTGGCTTTAGTTTAAGTTTTTATTTTATTTTAGTTTAGGTTTATTTATTTATTTTATTTTTAGGTTTTATTTAGTTTAGGTTTAGGTTTTTAGGTTTTTAGGGTTTAGGGTTTTATAGTTTAGGGTTTAGGATATAGGGTTTTAGGGTTTAGGGTTTACGGTCTAGGGTTGTAGGTTTACGGTTCAGGGTTTAGGGTTTAGGGTTTTTATTATTATTTTATTATTTTATTTTTTTAAATTAAGTAAACTCAAAGGTTTTAGTTTATTTAGTTTATTTTTTATTTATTTAGTTTATTTTATTTTTAATTTTTATTTAGATTTATTTATTTTTATTTAGTTTAGTTAATTTATTTTAGTTTTATTTATTTTAATTTATATTTTTTATTTAAGTTTATTTTTTCGGTTTAGGTTTAGGTATAAGGTTTTTTTAGTTTAGTTTTATTTTTATTTTAATTTTTAGGTTTAAGTTTTATTTTTTATTTTTAGGTCTCGGTTTAGGTATTTATTTTATTTTTTTAGGTTTAAGTTTTAGGTCTTTATTTTAGGTTTAGTTTTAGGTTTTATTTTTTAGTTTAGGTTTAGGTTTTTTTTAGTTTATTTTATTTTATTTAGGGTTTAGGTTTAGGTTTCGGTTTAGTTTTAGTTTATTTTTAGATTAGGTTTAGGTTTAGTTTATTTTAGGATTTGGTTTTGGTTTTATTTATTTTAGTTTAGGATTAGGTTTATTTTATTTTTAGTTTAGGGTTTTATTTTTTAGTTTATTTTTTAGTTTAGGGTTTTAGGTTTAGGTTTTTTTTTTTAAGTTTAGGGTTTAGGTTTTATTTTTTATTTTTGTTTTTAGATTTATTTTTTAAGTTTAGGTTTTTATTTAGTTTTTATATTATTTTATTTTTATGTTACATTTAGTATTTATTTTATTTAGTTTTTTTATTTTTAGGTTTATTTTATTTTTTAGTTTAGTTTAGGCTTTTATTTATTTTATTTTAGTTTATTTTTTATTTTTTATTTTATTTTATTTTATGCTTAGGTTTAGGTTTAGGTTTAGGTTTAGGTTTTAGTTTAGGTTTTTATTTTATTTTATTTTATTTAGGTTTAGGTTTATTTATTTATTTTATTTTTTGGTTTTATTTTGTTTAGGTTTAGGTTTTTAATATTTAGGGTTTTGGGTTTGGGGTTTCGGGTTTAGGGTTTAGGGTTGAGGGTTTAGGGTATAAGGTATATGGTTTAGGGTTTAGGGTTTTAGGGTTTAGGGTTTAGAGTTTTAGGTTAGGGTTGTCGGTTTTGGGTTTAGACTTTAGGGTTTAGAGTTAGGACTTTTTTATTTCTTTTTGAATTAAATAAACTGGTAGGTTTAGGTTTATTTAGATTACTTTTTTATTTTTCATAATTTTTTTACTATTTATTTTTTATTTAGATTTATTTTTATTTTTATTTAGGTTTAGGTTTTTTATTTATTTTATGTTTAGGTTTTATTTAGTTTAGGTTTAGGTTTTTAGGTTTTTAGTGTTTAGGGTTTAGGGTTTGGGGTTTAGGGTTTAGGGTTTAGGGTTTAAGGTTTAGGGTTTGGGGTTTAGGGTTTAGGGTTGTAGGTTCTAGGGTTTATGGTTTAGGGCTTAGGGATAGGGTTTAGGGTTTTAGGGTTTAGGGTTTAGGGTTTTAGGGTTTAGGGTTGTAGGGTTAGGGTTTTTATTTTTATTATTTTTGTGCATTTTTTATATTTTTAAATTAAGTAAATCGGTAGGTTTAATTTTATTTTTATTTTTGTTTTTGGGTTTTGGTTTTTTTTTTAGGTTTAGGTTTAGGTTTAGGTTTTTATTTCATTTTTTTAGGTTTAGGTTTTAGGTATTTATTTTAGGTTTTATTTTTTAGTTTAGGTTTAGGTTTATTTTAGTTTATTTTATTTTATTTAGGGTTTAGATTTATGTTTAGGTTTAGTTTATTTTATGTTTAGGTTTAGGTTTTATTTATTTTTGTTTAGGTTTAGTCTTATTTTATTTTTAATTTAAGGTTATATTTTTTAGGTTTTTTTTTAGTTTAGGGTTTCATGCTTAGTTTCTTTTATTTTAAGGTTTAGGGTTTTTTTTAGTTAAGGGTGTAGGTTTTATTTATTTTTTTATGTTTAGGATTTTATTTAGTTTTTATATTATTTTATTTTTGGTTTATTTTTATTATTTTACATTTAGTTTATATTTTATTTAAGTTTTTTATTTTTAGGTTTATTTTAATTTTTTAGTTTAATTTAGGTTTTTATTTATTTTATTTTAGCTTATTTTTTATTTTTTATATTATTATAGTTTTATGTTTAGGTTTATGTTTAGGTTTTAGTTTAGGTTTTTATTTTATTCTATTTTATTTAGATTTAGCTTTATTTTTTTTTTTTATTTTTAGGTTTTATTTAGTTTAGGTTTAGGTTTCTTGGTTTTTAAGGTTTAGGGTTTTGGGTTTGGGGTTTAGGGCTTAGGGTTTAGGGTTTGGGATATAAGGTTTATGGTTTACGGTTTAAGGTTGTAGGGTTTTTTTTTTGGGGGAGAAACCCCATGTAGGGGTATTTTATTGCCACAAAAAGAGGGTTATAAGATCCTTAATGGGGATAAACTCCATAACTACTGCTCAAAGAGCTACAATCAGCTAAGGAGTAAATTCCCAATCTAAATACATCCAAAAGAAAAAGAAGACATTAAAGCAATCAAAAGATACAAGTTGATTAACATAATAAGCCAAAGGAAGATTAGGGCCAATGCTCTGGAGGACGTGAGAATGCATGACAATATGGACCAAACCTATAAGAGGACAAGAGAGAATCACTTGCAAAATAGTAATAAGAAAGGGATTAGAACAACTAAGGTAATACGAACAAAAGGATAAATGAAAACAACATAAGCTGAGAATGATAGTAGGGAATTGTTATAGAGAAGGCTCAGGGTCAATTACACTAAGTTGGGGCAGATGTAAATATGAGCATCCAAACTTCAGCAGAAGGGTTACATCACAAGAGCTACTACCAAACCAAAAGGGAGTGAGATCATCACATCATCATGTACAACAAACACGTGAGGAGATATGACCAGTTGTTGAAAGTCTTGTGAGCTTTAATACCTGTAAACCTAAACAAAACAATAACTAATATAAAGAGAAAATTGCAAAGAGCTGAAGGATAAGGTGTCCCATTCAAGGAAAGTATCATCAATATAGTCACCCTGACATGAGAATACATAAACATATGAGAATGAAACATCTTTGCTGATATATATATGAATCTTTCAGGCCAGGAAACAACCCCCTTATTAATATCCATATCGGCAATTGGGAAAAAGCAATTGTAAAGGAAGGCGATAGCCCAACAGGGAAATAGCAACCTACCAAAAATAGCACCAAGAAAAGACATTGAGCTATAGCTCCGATGCATAACATGAATCAGCCAGATCAACAAACAACCAAGAGAGCAAGACAACAAAAAGACAAATAAAAAAAGATAGTACATACCGCAAAACTAACTAAGATAGGGATAGAGACAACAAGATAGTGTAGATACAACAATCGAGATGAACAATAGCATATAAATAGCACGCATTCAAAGCCAACAAAGAAAAGTTAGTGCAACATTTGAACCCACCAGAAGAAAAATCAAAAAGTGGATTCAAATGAGTATCAACATTAGCATCCAAAAAGAGCAAGACAGCAGCTAACCAAGGCCAAAACCAGCCAAGATAGCAATCAAGACAAGAGCATCCAAGACAGGGAAAAAGAAGTTTGCATAAAACCTCTCAATCGAGACATTGCAATAACCAAATAGATAGAGCATAAAAATAGGTATCTAAGGCAAGAACCACGAAATCACCAAAAAACATCAAAATAGCAATGTAAAATAAGAACAGAGGTCCTATAGCTAACAAAGATGGAGCTAACATAGGAGTCTGAAAAGCCAAGACAACAAGTATCCAAGACAAGAAACAACCAAGATAACAAAAACTAGCTTGCTTGCCATAAAGCCACCCATCCAGTATAAACAATGCAAGAGATACAGGTTTAACTGAAAAAAGATGGAGAAAACAACAGCAGATATAGTAGACCAAAGGATTCAGATGATATGCATATAGTAAAGCAATAAGGGGTACAAAACAAATTCCACCAAGCAATCAACAACTTAGAGACTTGAACAAAACAAACCAAAACCCAAAGATGGAGAGTAATCCAGTCAACAACAACCAAGTAATACCAACAAGATCAAGAGTCCACCAAAAGCATAAAAGATCCAAATAGTCGATGTAAATGTGGATTTGCACAATGTTGATGAGAACCAAGTGGGATAAAATAGAAGAAGGAGAAGATAGTAGTTAATTGTTAGTAAAATAGTCAAGAAAAAATGGGAATAGATAGTAACCACAAAGACCAGAATGGACAAAGGATCCTAAAATCCAAAAGCCAACAATGGTATTAAAAGGGTTCAAAGGATAATAAATAGAAAGAACCTTCGATAAAGTATCAGAAGCGTTAAACCCACAACCACAGTAAAGGCTAACAGAGAAACCCTTAAGGAAAACCAAACCTGTAAGGAAAATCGATCCCATAATAAATTAGAAGAATTTTGACTATGGCTAAGAAAACCAAGATGAAAAGAGCAACAACATGTATGATCAAAAACAACCAAGCTGATAATAACACAAACAGCTGGAAAATCAAGAATCAAAAAACATCCATAAGTCACAAAGACAAAATTCTAGATACAGGTCCCAAAAAACCAATGACTAGTAATAAAAGAAATAACAAGACCTTTCAGAGAATACCTAGCAAGAAGGCCCGAATGAGAGGGAAAACAAAGTAAAACCAAAAGATAGGCAAACATGAAAATCCATTCCTGCAGGGAACAAGAGAAAGCAGTAAGCAAAAAACAAATTCTCTCCAGACAAGAGCAGTAAAAGAGATTGACCAAAGCCCCAATCTCAAAGACATCCTGCACAAAAAGAATCTATTGAACAAAATAGCCAGAATCAATCTGAAGAAACTCCATCCAGTTCAAAGAATAAATAGTGTAGAAAGAAACAACAGAATGCCAGAGATTCCATTCAGGCAAAGTAAAAGAGGCATAGGAAGATAACTAAGAAGTAATATCAAAGTTCTACATAATAATAAGTAAGAGTAAGGAGGTAAGAATGCCTGTAAAGCTAAAACAACCTTGGCTTGTGGAAGAAAAGAAGAAAGCCTCCCACAACAAGATCCCACCAAAGGAACCTTGCTGAATCAGAAAATGGTTTCCAAAGAGAGCAAGCTGTATGGGGTCCATTCCAAAAGACAATAGCCAAGAAGATAAATATCATCAAAATAAATATTGCAACCAACATAGTGAACACTAATAATGCAAAAAAAACATAGGTAACTAAGATGCTCCATTATCTTTGAAAGAGGTTTAAATTAATAGTAGTTAAACCCATCAATATAAGTATCTCCATCCAGCACTGATTAAGCCCCCTAGGATTAGGATTGAAGGCAACATTGATATTAAAATCCCAAATAGGAGTGGTGTTATAAAACCAATAGCAGCTGACATAAAGCTCAACAAAATTCCAATGTAGGGTATTAGTATGTGCATAGCTCAACAATGACCCTTTATGTAAATTAAAAGTAAAGAGCCTCTAAATAGAGGATAAGCTATTAAAACACCAAATCATGGCACATAGATCATCAAGAAGTAATAAGATGAGGCATCCACAAAGGACACAAAAAAGGAAAAGAAAATAAAGAGGCATGAAAAGACAAATGGACTGATACATCAAAAGGGTAGATTAAGTTTTGAGATAAGGAAACCCAGAATTGTCCAAGTTAACTAGCCCACGCAAGTGTTTGGGTAAGGTGTGTTGATCAAAGAAGATGATGCCATCAGATCTAGCACCCATATTGGCCAAGTAGTCAACACAAGCATTTCCTTCATGCCAAACATGAGTGATGTTAAAATTCAGTTGGGAAAGAAGAGCTCTAGTTTGCTTGAGGAGGTAGTACAATTTAGTGCTGCTCATTTTAGTGGAAGTCAAAAGATCAATAGAAGAGCATCCACCTCAATCCAAATATTGAGCCACCATTTTGAAGGCAAATCTCAAGAGCTTTGTAGACGCCATAAGCTCAAGAATGGATAGTGCAGAAATAAAGGGATAAGCAAAAGCACATAGTACTATACCCTTAGAGTTCCTAAAATGCCACCACAATGAGCCATTATGAGATTAGTTTTAATAATTTGATCAAGAGGTTTTTCCAATAAATAATCTTGTCATTATGAAGGTTGATCCGGTTAAAGCCCGCTTTATTGGCCACAAGTTTACAACCTTTGAATTATAATGAATGAGATTGGCTTTAAACAAGTTTAATTTTGTTTTAGTTCTAGCCTGGTTCATAGGGACCCCACGATGTTTTGCATTTTCCATCCATATGAACCAAATAAGAGTGATAGATGACTTTAATGTGCCCTTTAGTATTGTCAAAATAGACTTCAAGAAGTTGATATAAAGTAAGAGAGCCATTGAAATTGATAGTGTTAAAAAGATCATCATACCAAATCCAAAGCTTAGAAGCAATGGCCCCATTAACAAAAACATGATTAACATTCTCAATATGGAAACAACATTGACATTTAGAGGGTAAATAAAACCCTTTACCCCACAACAAGGAATCAACAGGGATAAAATTTTTTTAGAATACGCCAAGTAAGAACAATAAGTAGGGATATTGTTCCAAAGTTTGGAGAACACATAGGAAGAATCATGAGTATCTTTAATATGGAGCCACACATTTTTTGAGGTTGAAATCACCATTATGTGAGAGCTTAAAGAGAATCTGGTCTTGATTGTTTGGAGTGATAGGAATAGTAGAAATCATATTCAAGAAAGTAAAAGGGATAAAATTAGCAAGCTTACTATTATTCCATTTGTTGTTATGAAGAGTTTACTAATGGCAAAGGGAATGGGTGGAGAGTAAGTCATCAATGGATCCACATCCACTCCAGTTATCTTGCCAAAAGAAAGAAGTGCCAGAGTTAATGCCCCAAAAAATTAAGGATTTTGCATCCCATTTAATAGAACAAAGTCTTTTCCACACAGGAGAATCACCTGGTTTAAAGGGACAAATGAGGGGGTGCTTACCCTGGCAATATTTAGTAGTCATGAAATTAGCCCAAATACTATGATTACTCCTAAAATTCCACCAGAGTTTATAAAAAAAGGCAGGATTTACAACCAAGACCAACTTCATCAAAAGTGCCACAACTTTTAAACCAAGAGGTCCAGTGCATTCTTTTAGAGAAGGTATTGGAGCCCCGTAAAAAATTTGTTTAGAGACAATTCTGATGCTAAAAATAGATGGTTTGGATGAGATATAAAGGCATGGAATTAAGAGTGCTCTTAATCAAGGTTGGCCTACCACCAAAGAGAGTAAATGAAATTCCAATGAAATTTTATTAGATATTTTGAATAAGATCATCAAAAGATGGGATCTTTTGCCTTTAAAGCCAAGATAATTAATGGGAAGTTGTTTTTGCTTAAATTTAGTAATTCTGGAGTTTTGATTTAGTCTATTGTTAGGAATCTTAGCTGAGGGGATAAAACAACATTTTCTTTCATTCAGAAAGAGACCACTAACTTTGCCAAAATCATTTAAGAGATTCTTAATAATTTTAACATGTTGAAGAGAGGCATTGCGAAGATTATAAAATCATGAGAAATGAGGAAACCACCATGAGTTTTAAAAATATGTTAGGAGTTTTAGTGAAAAGATCATTGAGGCTCCTTAAAAGATATTCTACAGCAATGATAAAAAGAGAAGGAGAAAGTGGGTCACCTTCGCAAAACCATGGCTCAAGTAAAGAAACCAAGAGACTCACCATTCATGATAACAAAACCGAGTGATACAACTTTTATAAGCGGATAAAATTATCAATAAACCAAATAAATGTAAGATTTGAAAAGGAAATCCCAAGAGGTTGTCAAAGGCTTTAGAGATGTCCAGTTTGAAGAGGATATTACCTCCGGAAGAAACATCAATGTCATGAACCTTGAGAGAAGAATATTATCGATATGGCTCTATTTTGAATGAAGCTTGGTTAGGGAGATGATACAAGGAGAGGGCTAATCCTATTATTAATTAATTTAGCAATGAGTTTTTGGAAAAAGGTGCAAAGACTAATAGGTCTAAAATCGCCCTAAGATTCAGGGTTGTTGTTTTGGGAATAAGGACAACATACTTGAAAAATATCTGGGAATAGAACTGCCATCAAAGAAATCAATAACAAAGATCAAAAGATCGATTTAATAAAAGGCCAACAAAAAAATGAGTCGTAAAACCATCGTACAACAAAAATCGTGTTCATGCTATTGAGAGTACTACTAATCTCGCTTTTGGAGGGACGCATAGTGAGAAAATGGTTATCATCATTGCTAATCATAGAAGAGATTAGATGGGTGTTGGAGGGCGTATCTAGCAAAGGATTAGAATTTAATAAATTTTGAAAGTGATGTATGGTAGATTTCTTAATTTCATTATTATCAATTTTCCAATCATCATTAGAGTTCTTAATTTTCTTAATCGAGTTTAAAGCTTTTCTTTTATTGCAAATAGCATGAAAATACCTAGTGTTTCTATCACCATCAGCAATATGTTTGCTAGCGACTTTTTGACGCCAATAGGTTTCCTCCATATTTTGGTAATTAATCAAGCTATCTTTTGCAATGATCAACTCATCAAGCTTACTGGGATCAGTTAAGATAGCCTCTTCAAGAGAACAAACCACTTGTTCCATAGCTTTAAGATAAAAGATTTTTAAAAAATATGCTTGTTCCACCCATTGAGGTTTTATTTAAGCCTCTTGAGCTTAAAAGCCAATCATGCCTTTAATGGAATTATCCGGTGAATGTGAGCCATCCAATTAGTGAAAATAACATTAGTGAAGTCACCATGTTGGGTCCACATATTTTGGAATCTAAAAGGTGAGGGAGTAGATAAAGGGGAGTTTTGATAGAGATCAAAGAGAGCATGATCGATAAAGTTCTGCTCAAATGCTCAAGTAAGAGGCCATTGATTGATCCAAAGAGAATTAAAGAGGGTCCTATCAAGATGTCGCCAAAGTCTAGAGTTATGCCGTGTAATCGACCAAAAAACCAATCGACAATCTAAGATCATAGAGAAGTCTTCCATGGAATGGAGGCTAGAAGAACATCCTCCCTCCTTCAAGAAGCAATGATAGTGTTGAAATCACCCCAACCAACTGGAAGGTTAACAAGAGGCGAAAGTTCTTAATTGATTCCAAAGGATGTTCCTACCGGCTCTATTATAAGAAGCATAGATAAAGGAACCAAAAGTCAAAACTCACCTAATGAGATTTTGACATTACTCAATTGATCAAGATCATCAATGATGGAAATGGTGATGGAATTATTCCAAAAACACCAAATTTTATTATTAAGATTGAAGAGGAAATTTTGAAATCCAAGCAATCTAGTAACATGGGCAATCTTGGAAGAGTTAATGAAAGGCTCAATAATAATAAGTATTTTGATGTTATGAGTGCGACAGAGGCTCCTAACACGGTTGTGGATAGGGAGAGTCCCACGATCCTGGATATTCTAAATAAGAAAATTAATCATAATAAAAAATCCAAAAAAGAAAAGGTAAAAAAAAGGAAACGGATAAAGGAAGAGAGGAGGACATAATTATTTATGAAATGTTAGAGAAGAACGTGTGGTTCTAGTGAAGTTATTATTAGTAATCCTTGGGGATACTTGGGATCCTCCTAAGACCAAAGAAGGTTAGGATATCTCTTTATCACAAACCTCTAAGAAGATCATTTCTAAGATCAAAAAGCTTTCCTTGTAGGTGCATGAAATAGGTCAAACCTCTAACACCAAGGAAAGTTTGCTTATTTTAAAGGACAACTCGGAGAGGGTGACATCCCAACAAAGAAGTAGTATACTTTGGGGATAGTCCAAGAGCTCACCATCTAGTCCAAGAGACTCCCCACCATTACAACTCTACCACTTCTTCTAGCTCCTCTTCACCCAAGAGTGTATCATGGATAAGGGCACTAAATCCCTTACTTACTTTCTTGATTTCTATTATGTACCTCAACCTAAAAAGAAATTAATGAAGAAAGATTCCAATTTATATATTGTCTACTTTGATGCTTTTATTCCTATTGAAAGTTCTCAGCTAAAAATAATAGTTCCAATCTATCCTCTCTAATTGAGTGACTATCCTTATCTAAATAAATTAGGTTCACCTCTTGAGATTGACTTGAGTCAACTAACTCGAGGATCCCATAAGAGAAGTTGTAGGTATGCAGAGAAGGTAGAACTTTCCATAAGCTCATCATTCCAAGAAGTCACCAAGTCAATCAAGTATCAAAGTTTTACCTCCTAGGGTAGCACCTTAGGATAAGGGTAAGAAAGTCATTGGTTATATTGAATAGATAGGCCCTCCATAGGATGCTCCACCCATGGATATGCTGGTAGAGGACCAAGCTAGAGTTGATTACATTGTCCTAGCTCACCTTAGAAAGTTTCCAGCTAAGTTAAGCATTTATGAAGCCCTTGTCTTATTCAAAGAGATGAGGGAATCTCTAATCAAGGCCTTACTTAATCTAGAGATATGCTTAGCTCAGCTGACCATTACTAAATAGGAGGCATGCCACTCGAAGGATAACTTAGGAGTTACATGACTAAACTTACTCCTTGGGATGACTACGCACAACCACCTCTTTACATTATAATGGATGTTGGCAGATATAGGCTATCTAGAGTTCTGGTTGACCCAGGTGTATTAGTCAATATTATGAGTCTAAGAACCCTTGCCTACTTAAGGATTAACATCTCCAAACTCCAAAAAGAAAGGATGATGTTGAGAGGATTCAATGAACAAGAGAGGGCCTTGTGGTGTTTATTTTGGGTGGGTAGGTGGGTCACCACATAGATCATAGGGGGATACTTTTTGAAATGATCAAGTACAACATTGAGGTATGATGTACTATCTCCAAAGATAGAGGCATCACCCTACAATGGACCTAATCACGTGATAAGGACTTTAAAGGCATGATGGGTCTAAATGTAGAGATTTTCCTCTACTTTACATGCATGAATAAAGTAGGGTTTATATTAAACCAAGTTCTTATGTTCCCTATGGAGGCAAGCCTCCATAGTTAATTATATCTTATAAAATGAAATTTCTTAAGAATACTCTCAATTAAAGTAGACAATTATCATCTCTAAAGATTTCAAGGTTAGACTATCAAAGGAATGGTGGTATTTGGAAAATCAATTGGGAAAGTTTAAGGAGAAGACTTATTTTTGGAATCCAAATGAAATAAATAGGAAATTTTCATGATACTAGGAGGCCTAATGATCATTCCAATCCATGTTATGGTTGGGCTTTATAATTTTGAAGTTAAGATGATTTATATGTTTTGAGTTCAAATTTAATTAGATTACTAGGGCTTATAATCCACCAACACAAGGTTGTGGGAATGCCTAAGAGGTGATGATTTATGCTCATAGCCTAACGAAAATATCTACCTTAGATCCTAAATCTAGTGAGCTTTAGTATGATCTAAAGCACAACCTAAATTTAAGCGACATGTGGACATGAGGGTTTACCTCCACAAGAGAGAATAAATTGTCCGACTTCTGGATTTATAACCACCTGGAGTGGCTGCCAACTAACTCTTCCTTTGATTTTAAATCCATGTAGTTTGGTCTTATAAACTATAAGATAGTTAGGGTATTTATTTAATTAGAAAGAGGCTAAATTCCTAAAACCCACTCCCTAAGAGACTAGAGCATGAGTGGAATGAGCATATGACTTAATCTATAGATGAAAAATCTTTTTAAATTTTAGTTCATTTTAGACACATCATTTTGATAGAGGCTTTAGAAGTTCTTATGCCTAAATGCATGATGAAATTAGTTACAGGTCAAATCATCTAGAAGGTGTTCTCCACCACAAGTGATGCCCTCATAGGTCAAGCATTCATTTATCATGCAAGGATGGAGATTCTTCATGTTCAAGAGAGAAAGAATATGCATGCATGATGTGAAACATACAACCATACAACTAAGGGGTTGATAAATATTTTAATTATCTTGTTTATTTCTTAGGCTTTATGATGAGGTTATGAGTTGTTTAAAATCTAGTTGATTGAGATATGAAAAGTTATTTTTACCCTTATACAACGAAATATGTAAGAATAATGATAATTGTATTAAATGCTATGGAGGTCTTCTTTCTTCATATCTCCATTTCTTAGTTGGTTCCTTCTTTTGATTTGGATGCTTTTCTTCAAAGGCATCATAGGGCACCCTAGGACAAAGCCTTCGCCAATGCTCATCCTAGCATAGCATTAATCCTATTGCAAAAATTACATTTATGTGGGAAAAGTAAATAACTACACCTACAAAGTAGAGGTTAACTAAATATACATATAATCTGTTTATATATTTATAATTTGACTTAGCACCCTACATGGGTAACTAAGCTCACTTGTCCTAACATTATTTTTAAGCATTTAAGCCTGAAAAATAATATCACATTTATAAGCATCTCATAATCTTTCAAAATAAATCATAACATCATCATACACCATCCTAACTTAGAGCTAAAAGTGGGGACTTAATTATAATATTTGTATTAAGGCTTGTGTGGTAAGTCTTGTTAGGCATTAGTGTTGTATTTTCTAAGTGTAAGAGGATTCAATTTAACATGAATGGTTGATTTCACTTGAAGTAGTTTAATTGATTTGACAATTTAATTTGTGTTTTCTTTTGTTTCACTTGATTACACTTAGCAACTAAGTGTAATAAAGAGAGGAAAAGAGGATTGCCCTCTTTCATCGCTACCTTAAGTCACTTTCTACAATATATTAATTTGATTTTGTTCTCTTTAGTGAATGGCTTATTAAATGATTTAATTAATCCTAAGTTCAGATTCAAAATAAAATAAATGATAATTTTAAATCATCATTCCTTTCCATCACATGTAACATGCATAAGATTTAATCCTAAGTGTATCTCTACATGCAACATATTTTAGCACACTTAAATGATGAATGCATGTGTATGTTTAGAATTTATCTTTTACTTGATCAAATTAATTAAACATATTAGTTTAAAACTTTATCCAAATTATTATACAAAAAGGACATAAGAATGAAATTAAATAGGCATGTGCCGTTGTTAAACCAGAGAAGTGAGGTAATCAAATGACCTCCTTGGAGCTAGCTAAAATCTTGTATTCTGGATTTTAATTATATACTCATATATGTAAATATGTAAATTTGTATACAAGAACATAGGAAGTAAGCTCCAAATCATATGGCTAATCAATTCAACCACTTATTCAATTATGAATTTTAATGTAAAATGGGATTTTCATTCACTAATCACATATACATATACAAGTACAAAAATATTGGCAAGTACATATCATTATTAAACTAGGGAAGTGAGGTAATCAAATGACCTCCTTGGGGCTAACTAAAGCTTAGTATTCCCCGGATGTCTAGACAATTTGCTTGCTTTTCTTGGACACACATGGATGTATACATAAATGAGGGAAAGAATACCATGCAAAGATTCATTTTTTTAATTGAATCATTTATATATATGAATTAAAGCTCTATCCAAATTCTAATGTTGAAAGCATAAGAATGAAATCAAATGGGCACGTACCATTGTTAAACCAGGGAAGTGAGGTAATCAAATGACCTCCTTCAGGCTAGCTAAAGCCTCATGTTCTCGGGATGTCTAGAATATATACCCATTACCGTTTAATCTTATATAAATCAAAACATGAATAGAGGAAAGAGAACTCAACATTCATACACTTAATCTATAAGCACATGCATTTCTTATATATTTATAACTAGCATTATAACACATTATTATTGATTTATAAGCTTTTGAAAAATACATTTGGATTTAATAATGATAATAACCATGCATATATTAAATTAAATCAACACATACAAGTATACATAAAGGAAATCCATTTTATTTTACTTGATTTTGAAAATATGGATCCATGAATTCAAATGATATACCAAGTTTAACATGATTGGAAATAGAGCAATCAAATATAAGCATGTGATTCACTCAACCCAACTAGTTCTTAAGAGCAATCAAATTAAACAAGATTATTTAAAGTAAACCAAAGCTTCTTTATTAATTAAGTTTTGGATTTGATTTGATTTAAAGAGGAGAAGAGAAATCATCACTTGTTGTTTTAAATCCATTCCCACATTAGTGGTTTGATTTAATTTAAGGAAATGCAATTAAGTTGATTTTATGGGTTAATTAAGTTGAACCCTTAATTAGATGAATTAATTACCCTTACCTTTGTCACTTTAAAGTAATTAATTAAATAATTATGAGCCAACATGATATGGAAAATAAACTTGCAATGATCCTTGAAAATAAAAGGGGCCTAATTTGGCTCATTACAATTAGATTAAGAGACTTAATTAATTCTTCTTATAGTTTTCCCACACAAGTGGACTAACCATAATTTCATTAAACTCCTTTAGGTTATTAAACACCTAAAGATCAACACCATGATTTAATTAATTAAGGTCTGATGTGATTATGATTTCAATTTGATTAAGTGATTTAATTAATTAGTTAAATTTTATTTAATTTCATTTTAAAAAGGGTGAAATGAACTGGGAAAGGGGTCCCATCCCCTCTTAGTTCACATACTATTGAACAATGATTAATAAACTTAATTAACCAATTTATTAATATTCATGGGATTAATCATTAATTAACTTAAAAGAGTAGTCAAGATTTAATTAGTCAATTTTCCTAATTAAGTGAGCAATAAATCTCAAGAAAATCATGTGTGGTAGAGGTCATCCCATTAAATTAACCAACAAAATTTGGGATTAATTGGTCAAGTAATGAAAGAGTAATTAAGCTAATTAATTTTGTAATTAAACCTTAATTAAACCTAAATTATTATTCAAAATTAGGTTAGATCATTTTTAATTAATTCTCCTCTGAAAGACCTTTAAAATAAGTATTTATTTTCATTTTTTTATTTCTTTATGATTGTTTATGATTTTTAGATGTTTCAGCCATTAAAAATAATTAATTTTAAAGACTAATCCTATTGGCCTCACATGGTTTTCCACATGGCGTGAGATTGGCTACTAAAACTTATCTAACTTAGAGCCTTTATGGCGTGATGTGTGTCAGTGGGATCTAAGATTTGATAGCTATGATTAATTCCATAGCTTAATAGGATTAAATAAGATCGATCTAGCAGATTTAATCACGACCATCTATTTTAATCATGCAGAATAAACCGTGCTTGATCTAATGTCATGTGAGTGAGGGAGAATGGAGTCCGTCCATTGGTGCTCACTTGATATGAGCTTACCCTAACTCAAATCAACTCCAAAAAGATCCCACACCTTCACAACATCCATTAGAGGGGATATAACAGTCAAGATCACATGAGATGCAAGTTTTCTTCAAAAAGCTCCAACCCATTTTTGCCTAAGGATCGATTTTGGAAGCATACACCATTGGAGCTCAAGATTGGTGGCTCGAATGATTGAGGAAGCTTCATCTAGTGGAGACAAAACCTTGTTGAGTAACAATTGGATCAATTCCTTGATGTTCACTTGGAAGGCCACTAATTGATGATTTGGAGCTCAGCTTTGATCAAAGTTTCACCTTCGGTGCTCAGGAAGCTTGGGAGATGATTTATTCTTGCTCGATGAGGCCTGAGGAAGGTGTGTAAAGTTAATTTGAGTTTGATGGAGAAATGGGGAAGTTAGGTAAAAAATGGGAGTGTCCTATTTCGAGATGGATGGGAATGGCATTTTTTGATCGAGGAATGAGCTTGGGAGCTTAGGGAATGGCTCTAGTAGCTCGACTTGGGTAGCTAAGGCTCTGAGGAATGATTTTTGTGTGTATTTGAGTGGAAAAGAAGTGGTGTATGCCCTTCTTCATCTTGGATCGATGGGGACTATGGTTTCTAGTCATCCGTTGTGGAGTGGATGGGAGGAGGTGAGTTGGCCAGCTTGGTTGGTTGATAGTGTGGAGGTGGTTGCTAAGGAGGAATTATGGGTGTCCTATGGGATTCAAATGCTCCAATGGGGAGGGTGATGTGATTTCACCTCCCATGGGTCATGGCCAACCCAACGACCCATTCGTTGGGGTAAAGGTCCTAGGTGTCCATGGTCCATTGGCATAACCAAGGAATGGAAATGAACACTTACATGGGTGATTTGTCTCATGTAATGCCTTTGACCCTTAGAATGATCATTTGGCATTAGATTTGATTTAGGCAGATTTAAAATGAGAAAAAAGTGGGTTAGCCCTAATTTCAAGTCAATTGGAGTTGATTTGGTTAGGTTTGGCTCAATTTGACTCATTTAGGTCAAATTATGTTAGGTTGGGTCAAATTGGGTCAAACCAAGGGTTGGTTCAAGTTTATATGATAATTTATGATGTTTTGGTTTAATTGGTTTGGTTTAGTTTGGCCTAGATTTGATTTTGGCTCATTTGAATTCATTTCCAATCAAAAGTTGACCAATTTGACCAAATTGGCCAAATTGGCTTGGTTTGGGTGTTGGTTTGGGTTTAGTTGACCAATTGAAAGTGATTGTAGGATTTGGTTTCAATCAATTTAGATTTGGTTTTGATTTAGGGAAACTTGAACCTTTAGGTCAATTTGGGCTAAATAGGTCAATTGGGTTCAATTGGGTCCAATCATGGCATTGGCCAAGTTCGACAATCAATTTGGAATGAACTTGAGCTATTAGTTGTAATCAATTTGGTTTATATTTTGATTTGACCCAATTTGGTCTTTTAAGTCTATTTGGGTCAACTTGGGTCAAGAGGGCCAATTAGGTTTGTTTGACTCAATTGAAGGTCAAGTAATATTCAAATATTGATTTTGATTTGGTATGAATCATTGGTTTCAAGGGATTTTGCTTAGGTTTCAATTTGGCTAGTTTGAGTTCATATGGGTTAAGGGGTTGAATTTGTCAAATGACCAAGTTCAGTTGGTTTGACCCAATTTATGATAGTTGATCAACTTAGGGTGATCAACAATCATGATGGGAGATTTTGATGGGCTTAGTTCAATCCAATTTGGGTAGGATTAGAACTTGGCTCAAATAAGTCAAATTGGCCACTTTGGATCAAGTGGACCAATTGGGTTTAGTTGGCTTGATTTTGGGTTGAGTTTGATTTAGTTGAGTTTATATATGGATTTGGGATTGATATATAAATTCAATTGCAATTGGTTGGGTTCAAATGGGTTTTGGTTCATTTGAAAATTTCAAGTCAAAAGGGTTAAGTTAGGTTTGACTTGGGTTGATTTTGGTTTGGCTTGATGATTGTAGATTTTATTTATATTTGTGAATATGATTGAAGGTATGATTGATTCATGAGAAAATTGATTGAATTTGGGTTTTGAAATGAAGGAATTTGGCTAAGTCCATGGAGTTAGGTCACGTGGCTTAGGTTTGGATTTTGATTTGGTTTGATTTATTTTTGATAATTTAAATGTATATTTCATTTAAATTTGTGAAGATGATTGAAAATATGATTTATTTGTGAGAAAATCAATTGAGTTTGACTTGATTTGGATTAAGCTTTAGCTAAGTCCATGGGACAAGCCATATGGCTTAGGAAGAGTTTTTATTTAATTTGATTTAGTTTGATTTAGTTTAGATCATTTAAATTTAGATCTGATTTCTATTTATGAAGATGATTGAAGATATAAATTGATTATGAGAAAACCAATTGATTTTGTATTTATTTGGATTAATATTTGGCTAAGTCCATGGGATAGGTAATATGGCTTAGGAAGGGTTTCAAGTTTGGATTTGTTCATGGGCTTGAATAATTTGGTTTTGGAATTTGGATTTGGATTTGGATTTGAATTTGATGTTTGAATTGATCTTGTGGTTTGGTTTGAGAAGGTGAACATGGATTGGATTTGGGTTGTAGAGTAGGTTGATTATCCTAATCCCTAAGATAACCATATGGTTAACCCTTCTAAGTCTTTAGGCATAAGTTAAATGTTTACTAATTGTTAGAAGTGACTTATTACTAGGGAAGTCTTAGTGTCTATAAGACTCTTAAGTTTAAGATGGGAAGATTGAATCTGCACACCAAAAGTGAGGTCAATAGGCCTTAGGCTCCATAGTGTTGCCCATGGAGATAGATGATTGGATGACCAAAGCCAAGTTTCACATTATAGACTGGGATACATCTTTCAACACTTTGCTTGGGAGACCATGGATACATGAGAACTAGATAGTTCCATCCTCTCTACATCAGTGTATGAAGTTTGTGAGAGCTTGGATCATCTATTGTGTCAAAGGTGATCTCAAGCCATTTATAGTTCACGAGGTTGGCATATATGAGGATGAGGCTTACTACCTCCCTCAAAATCAACAAGTCTATTATCGTGAACTTGGCCAAAGTTTAAAAATAAAATAAAAAGAAAAAGAAAAATAATGAGAAAATGAAAAAGAAAAGAAAAGAGAAAATGAAAAAGAAAATAAAAGGGAGCAAAAAAAGACTTGGAGGAGGAACTGGTGCCTGACATTAGATTTTACCCACAGTTTGTTACTCCATTTGAACATATGAGAAGAATGACCTAACCTCCACCAGGCAAAGGAAGAGGAAGTTCAAAGATAGTCCTAAGGGTGGAAAACTTTTTTAATGGCCACCCAACAGAAAATCTATCCCAACTACTAAGAGTACACCTGCTATCCATATAGACTTAAAATCTAGTTCTTAGGATGAGTCTTATATGGTTAACACACTAGCCAGCTCTTCTCAACAGTAGATTTCCTTGGAGGTGACACTTGAGCCAGATAGCGATGGAGACTGGGCTCCAAAGCAAAGCATACGTGTATCCAAGTCTATATGTGAAATAGTTAGGCTTCAGTTGGGAACCTTAGCTTTAACCCCATTTTCCTCTCAAAATGCTGAGGTTTGAAATTAAGAAAGCCCCTAAGTCATCCATAGGTGTGAAGACTCAGAAGTTCTTTTTGGGAGCATCATGTTCAAGTAAAAAAGTTGATGTAGAACTTGAGGATGATTCATATAAATATTTAATAGAATTACCTTTTGATTGGTACTTGCCTTATGTTCATAATTTAGCAAAGAAAGGGTTAATCCCACATACTTGGTCAAAGTATAGGTTAGACTACTTCATAATAATATAAAAGAATAAATGCAAAAGCTCTCAATCAAGATCGAGACTAGGATTCGGTACATTGGGTCCAGTCAATAATGACGATTACTACTTAGTCATCACTAATCATTTGGAATTTGATAGGTTCTTTTCAAATCACATTAACTCATATGAGGAGCTATGCCTAGAAACTTCAGATTATCCAGATGAATTTAAAGTCAAACATGCATTGCCAGACTTCAAAGAACAGATCAAGTCAAGAAGATCCACGGCTGACATACATCTATTTTTTGTTGAATGAAATTGAAATAAATGACTTAGTTTGGCTATTGATTGAGTTTAAGGACTATTTTGCATGGAGTTATGAAGAGATGTCTGGATTGGCTCCTAATGTAGCAGTCCATAAACTAGAAATAGAGCCTACTGCTAAACCTATCAAATAAGCTCCTAGACTCATGCGATTAGACATAAAATAATAGGTCATTTATGAAAGTCAAGAAGCTGATCGATGTTGGCTTCATTTAGAAAGAAAAATACCTTACTTGGTTAGCCAGTGTTGTCCCAATTAAGAAAAAGAATAACCAAATTCACGTATGTATCGATTTTGTGGACTTAAATAAGGCATGTCCAAAAGATGAATTTTCACTCTCAATCCTAGAGATGATGGTGGACATTGCCTCATCTCATGTAGCCTTCTCTTTCATGGATTGCTCATCTGGATATAACCAAATAAAGATGGCCTCTGAAGAAGAAAGAAACACTGCTTTTAGAACCCTGATTGGAATCTATTGCTATATGGTCATGCTTTCAACCATAAAAAGATGTGGCTATGACTTGAATCTTCATTGAACTCATTCATCATCAAGTCGAGTGCTATGTCGATGATCCCATGGTCAAAAGTAAAGAAAAGAAAGACCATCGCTTTGAATTAACAATTATTTATCAATAATTAAAATAATTAAACCTCAAAATGAATCCCCTAAAGTATTCATTCGAATAGCTTCATGAAAATTCCTTCGGTTTATTTTCTAACACCAAGGAATCAAAATCGATCTGAAGAAGATCAAGGTGATATTAGAAATGCCACCCCCTAAAAGTTTAACTCAACTCAGATCATTCTAAGGGCAGTCAGCATATCTAAGATGCTTCATATCCAACATATCAAGAAGTTGTCAGCCATTCTCAACACTTGTCAAAAAGGATGCCAAGTTTAAGTGGGATGACAAGTGTGAGCATGTCTTCGAAGACATTAAGCAGTACTTGATGACATCACTTGTTCTAGCAAAACCTATCTCAAGTAAGCTGCTCATACTTTACACTACTGCATTAGGCAATTCAGATGGTGCTTTGTTGTCCCAAACCAATGACGAATGGAAGGAAAATGCCCTATGCTACCTTAACCATCATCTAATCCCTGAGGCTAATAATTCACCCATTGTGAAGAATTGCCTAGCTTTAATCTTTGCATCCCAAAAGCTACAACACTACGTGCTTCCTCATAAGGTGAACTTAATCTCTAGGATCAATCCACTACAGTATCTCATGATACGGCCGATGCTATCCAGACGGTTGGCATGATGGTCCATGATCCTCTCGTAATTTGACATTACATATGTACCCATCTATGTGGTGAAAGAATAAGCGCTAGTAGATTTCTTAACAACATACCCACTTCTTGCTTACTCTCCACTTAGTGATGATCTTCGCAATGAACAAATCATGAACTTAGGGGATGTTAGCATTCACCGCTGGGAGATGTACTTTGATGGTGTGGCTTCCTCTCAAAGAGGAGAAGAACCATAAACTACTATTCTAGGAAAGGGTAGGAATAGATCTCTTAACTATGGACCATGATGTGATGAGATTCTTATATCATCTATCCAATCCTTGCACCAATAATGAAGCTGAATATGAGGCTCTGATTGCCATTTTGGAGTTAGCCATTACTCTAAGCAACCAGAACATCAACATCTTTGGGGATTCTCAACTAGTTATCAACCAAATCGCTAGGTCCTATAAGGTTATAAAGCCCAAGATCCATCACTACCACAAGTACACCATGGAGTTGTTAGCCCAAATCTAGGGGTTACCATTTCTAAGATTTCACGAGGAGAGAATGCTGGAACATATTCTTTAGCCAAGCTTGTCAAGGAGTTGGCATGTCTAGAGGATGAGTCTATATCAGTAAAGGTCCAAAGTAGGCTAGTCATATCCTTTATTAATATTGAACTCATCAAAAAGTAATCTCTTGAAGGGGAGGTTTCCATTGCAAGAAGGATGAGGAGTTAGATTGGAGGCAATCATTCATCGATTAAACAACCCAAGAGAAGTC
Organism: Cymbidium sinense; assembly: GCA_021442155.1. Taxonomy (NCBI): domain Eukaryota; kingdom Viridiplantae; phylum Streptophyta; class Magnoliopsida; order Asparagales; family Orchidaceae; genus Cymbidium; species Cymbidium sinense. Next base: position 171,762,653 of record CM038214.1, read on the forward strand.
TCAAGCCCATAAGATGAAGTAGAGAGAACTTCCCTATGCTCTTTTGGATGCTATCTTATTCTGATAGTCTTTCGATCATTTGTGGTTATGTTGTTTAGACAAGCACAAGCCCATAAGATCATGATCAAGGTACACTCAAGATTATGTGAAGCCAACTAATCTGGTCCCAAGATGAAAGACAAGATCAAGAGACTAGATACTACTAGTTCGATGATCAAAGGTTGCATGGATACTATGCCAATGTCAAATACATGGTGTGGTCCTACACCACCAAACATTCATCCTACATTGGCCTCATGGCCATTCTAGTGTTGGGGTACTGACATAGTGGTCGATTGATTTTCCTTCTTCCAAGGGTCCGATTCGTCTTAGCTACTACTGACTACTTTTCCAAATGGGTAAAGGTGATTCTATTTAGAGGAGCTCGACATGTGCTCAAATTATTTAGGAAGCATATCATATAGGTTGAGTGCCTTGATGAATTATATCGATAATGGTATTACATTCAAGAGCATCAGACAAACTTTTCTTAGAGACACGACATAGATTGGAGATATTCTACCATCAACTTCCCAAGGGAAAATGGCTTAAAGCCTTCAACAAAATCTCATCCAAATCAAGAAGATACTTGACAATAACAAGCCATAGTGGCATGACCAGTTAGTTGAAGCCTTATGGGCCTAGCACACCACATCTAGAACTCCAACTTAGTCTACACCTTTCTTCTTAGTTTATGGGTTCGAAGCCATTCTACTATTAGAAGTCCAACTCCCATCACTAAAGATAGCTGTGAGTAGCAAGATCACAATAAAGAAAAATGCAAAGTTGCAGTTAGAAGAGCTCAACGGTTTGGAGGAGAGACACCTATGGACATGCTAAAACCTCAAGTTATACAAAGCTAAAATGACTTAGACTCACAATGAGTTGGTCTATCCTAGATCTTTTTAAGTAGGAGAGCTTATTTTAGTTTTAAGGCAATCTATTGTTGCCTGTCGTAAGATGGGTGGCAAGCTTGAACCCACTTGGGAAGGCTATTTTTTTCCATAGAAGGCCTACCAAGGAGAATCTTATCGACTTATTAATCATAAGAGAGAGTGCCAATGCTTCCAATAATGGGCTCACTTAAAGAAATATTAAATCATGTTTGAAAATAATTATCATCAATGAAAATTCCATTTTGAATTTAGTCTCTTCCATGTTGAAAGTATTCTTTTGTGAATTGCCATGATGTGTTTATGGTAGTGTAAGGAACTCGGCGGCATCCTATCCCTTGACATAAAACAAACACACACACAAACATATAAAATAAACACATATAGCCTATGGGTCATAGCATAATGATATGGTCCATAAATTAAATCTATCAAATTTAATCAAGCTCCAATCCCCAGAAGATATGCCCTCAATTTGAAATAAAACTAAACCAAACAAACCATATAAAATCACATGAAATTAGAATAAAATTAATCTTGAATACTTCCAAGTTGACATCCACAGTGGCATTCACTCAATAGTTGCCCTAGGTCAGGTTCGATTTATTGTGCATCCAATAGGTCACCCTAGCAGTTGTTCCTTACTTTGGAAGATGTAAGTCTGCTACGCCTTCTTCTTAGCATAGCCATTGCACACCGAAAGGCAACCCCATGGTTGGCTAGCTCTACCCCATAGCCGGTATACTATCCCTTTGGATTTGTAAACGGTAGGTCAGTGATATAGCCCTTCTTAGTGGGTCTATTGCACACAGGTCCATACATTAACTTAGATTAAACCCAATATGATTTTCACAGTGGAGTTAAATCACAACCTTCTCCCCAATGGAGCCCCAAATCATATATAAACTAGTCATGCAAATAAATCAAATTCAAAACCAACCACTCTAGTGGAGCCAAATTAAACCAACTCCCCCAGAAAAATCAAAATCAAAGAAATCCAACCAAACTCTTATTCCCAATGGATACATCCCCAATCAAATCTATGAAACCAAACTCAAATCTCAATCCCAGTGGATTGCCCAAACCTGCTTCCCTAGTGAAAGGTTCATATACCTGATCCCCAGCGAACTCGAGCCCATATCTCTGGCAGATATGCCTCCACATCAATTAAAACAAAATAAATTAAAGTTGATTCAAACTTAATCCATGGTGGATTATATATTCTTATCCCTAGTGGATTATAGATTCTTATCCCCAATGGATCTTCTTTCTACAAGTCATATAATCAAATCAAATTCAAACCTTATCCCCAGTAGATTTTCTTCTTCTATGCCCTTGACATAGACCCCTCACATGTCATGTCCAATGCATGTGTGATCCCCTAGAGAATCTCCCTCCATGTCCTTGACATGGAATTCCCATCAAATCTAATTTCATCTCTTATGTACACCTTTAATACTTCAACCAAAAGCTTAACAATGTACTCGTCCAAGTTACATCATCTTAACATTGTAATCAACATTTTATGATTTGTGATAGTGCAAGCTCAAACTAACTATGCAATATCATGCTAAACATATTATAGTGTGAATTAATGCTTTATATTATATTATAATATATGATGTTATATTATAATTTGCTATAATATAATATATTGTCTAACATTACACCTCATTAGAATCACTTGAAAAGAACAAATAACAAAATTTCTCAAAATATGAATAATGTTCATTTTGGATGTAAAATTGATATTTTTCTATTAGAAATGGTATAAAATAGCATAATTTTGTTGTTGCTTCTTGGTGTGTTCCCTGAATTTGGCCAAATTCTTCCATCTCAACCTTCAAATTAACATTTTCATGAGTTTTGACCCAATATGTTATAAAAAAGTAAAACATACTAAAATGTACAATAATAATTAGTAACACACCACTACATTCATATATGTGAAGTTATATTGTTATGTACATTATATTTTAATATGCTTTCATATAATTTATTATCTTACATTACACCTTAAAATGAATCACTTTAAGAAAAAAATTTATAAAGTTTGGTTGAAAAATGAACATTTATTTTGGATGCAAAATTCCATTTGCTTGATTACATACACACCATAGTACACCCCCAATGATGTTCCCTAATGCTTACCTTAAACTTGGCCAAATCCCATCATCTCAACCTGTAAATTAGTATTTTTATGAATTATACTAGTACAAACTCTACTACATCGTACTATAACGAACTAAAATATGTTAAACAACAAGTAGTAATACACAATAGTATGCTATAATGCATGATACTACATTATGTTATGACATCATAAATTATAATACACTATAACATATTACATTATATTATATTGCATATCACATCACAAGGGATTTCTTAAGATAAAAAATCATAAAATAATTCTAAACAATAAAAAACTATATATTTTAGTCATATACATATTTTAAATTGAAATAGTATATTATGATGCCATGCTCTACCTATTATGAATTTGGCAAAATTCCACCATTTTAAAGGCTAAATACACATTTTTATAAACAATGCTAGTGTAGGCATGACTGTATGATTGCAAAATACTAAAAAAATTTAAAATGTGCAGAATAATATAATATGATATATGATGCTATACTATGCTACAACATATAATATTTATTTTGAACATAAAATCTTACTTTTTGGACTACAATTGGTGTAGTACACCTTTGGTACTGTAACCTAATTCCCACTTCAAATTTAACAAATTTCATCATCTAATTTATTAAATCAATATTTTTTATGAATTATATTAATGTAGACTATATGACATAATACCATAAAAAACTAAAACATTTCAGAACATCTTATAACATCCAAAACACATCACTACATGCTCAAATATATTATGCTTATACTATAATATATGGTATTATAATATGATTTAGTGTTAGGTTTAGGGTATTCAAATCTCTAATAGTCAAGGAAAGTCTCTTGAAGACATTTTCTTTAGCTACCATAACTATGTTAGGATTAGGTCATTCTTTAGATCTACTCCTAATGAAATCTTTATTCAAGGTTTAGGGTTTTGGGTTTAAGGTTAGGATTTAGCATTAGTTTAGGGTTTAGGGTTAGTTTATAGATTAGGGTTAGTTTAAGGTTTATGGTTTAGGGTTTAGGGTTGTAGGTTTTGGGTTTAGGGTTTATGGTTTTAGGGTTCAGGGTTTAGGGTTTAGGGTTTAGGGTTTAAGGTTTTAGGGTTTAGAGTTTAGGTTTAGGGTTTAGGGTTTAGGGTTTAGTGTTTAGGGTTTAGGTTTTTGAGGTTTAGGGTTTAGGTTTTAGGGTTTAGGTTTTATGTTTAGGGTTTATGTTTTAGTTTAGGGTTTTAAGGTTTAGGGTTTATGGTTTAAGATTTTTTTTAATAAAGAAAAAATTCAAATTCAACATTTCTTTTTTTTATTTCATCAACCAAGTAGCACCCCATGTTTTCTAAGAGACAAGTGATGACATAGATAAAAAATGAGCACCTATAGAGCAAATCAAAACCCTAGATAAGTAGAAGCTGTCTTCTATAAAGACAGCCATAAGCAAAGATATCGGATCTGCTTTCTTTCCCAGTAACCAGCCACCTCTCGAATAATAGGATCTTCCATCATATCCCTGATCTCTCCATCCGCCACCACCATGGTTGTAACCATCGTCACTCCTCCCACCTCCATAACCACCACTACTCCGACCACCACCTCCATATCCACCAGCACCTCTAGATCCCCACCACCACTATGATAAGCCTCCTCTCGCCTTGCCTTCACCGTGATCTAGATGAGCCTAGTTGACTATGATGTTCCTCCCACATGGTTCTTCCCATTCTGGGGTTTAGGGTTAGTTTAGAGTTTAGGTTTGTTTAGTTTAGGGTTTGGGTTTGGGTTTAGTTTAGGGTTTAGGGTTTAGGTTTGGAGTGGTTTAGGGTTTAGGGTGATTTTAGGGTTTAGGGTTTAGGTAAGTTTTAGATTTAGGGTTTAGAGAGGTTTAGGGTAGGGATTAGGGTAGGTTTAGGTAGGTTTATGGTAGGGTTAAGAGTTTAAGATTTTTTTTTAATTAATTAAACCAGTAGGTTTAGGTTTAATTTTATGTTTTATTTTATTTAGTTTTAGGTTTAATTTATTTTATGTTTAAGTTTATGTTTTATTTATTTTATTTTAGTTTATTTTTATTTAGGTTTAGGTTTATTTTATTTTTTTAGGTTTATTTTTATTTTGGGGTTTTATATTTTATTTTAGTTAATTTTAGTTTAGTTTTATTTAGTTTTATTTTATTTATTTTATTTTATTTTATTTTATTTTTAGGTTTATTTTATTAAAATTTTAGGTTAAGTTTTTTATTATTTAGTTTTTAGTCTATTTATTTTAAGTTTTATTTATTTTATTATAGTTTAGTTTTATTTTTATTTTTTTTTTTTTTTTTTTTTAGGTGTAGGTTTAGATTTGGTTTTAGTTTATGTTTTATTTTATTATATTTTTAATTTTATTTTGGTTTAGATTTTTTATTTATTTTATTTTAGGTTTTATTTAGTTTATGTTTAGGTTTTTAACTTTTAGTTTAGGTTCATTTAGTATTTAGGATTTAGGGTTTGGGGTTTAGGGTTTTAGGGTTTATGGTTTAGGGTTTAGAATTTAGATTTTAGGTTTAGGGTTTAAGTTTTAGTTTCAGGTTTAAGGTTTAAAGTTTTTTTTAATAGAGAAAAAATTCAGATTCAACATTTATTCTTTTTGATTTCATCAACCAAGTAGCACCCCAAGTTTTCTAAGACATAAGCGATGACATAGATAAAAAATGAGCACCCATAGAGCAAATCAAAAACCCTAGATAAGTAGAATCATATTTGTTGTAAAGACAAAGTTCCATAAGTAGCAAATCGGATCTCTGCTTTCAGCCCATCGTAACCACCCTCACCTCGAGTAGCAAGATTTTCATATCCCAATCTCCTCTACCATCACCACTTATAACCTCCGTCGCTCCTCGCCCATAACCACACCTCACCACTACCTCCATATCCTCCATCACCTCCAGATCTCCCCCACCACTATGATAACTGTCTCCTCTACCTTCACCTCCACTTCGAGATCGAGGATATGATGGCAGATCCTAGTTGACTGATTCTGCCATCAAGTTTCACCATTCTAAGGTTCCTGGGTTTAGGTTAGTTTGGGTTTGGGGTTGGGGTTTAGGTTGGGGATTTGTGGTTTGGGGTTGGGGTTTAAGGTTTTAGGTTTTGTGGGTTTAGGGTTTTAGGTTTTGTGGTTTTAGGGTTTGGTGTAGGTTTAGGTAGGGGTTTAGAGTTTAGGGTTAGGTTGTTAGGGTGTAAGTTTAGGTGTGGTTTAGGTAAGTTTTAGGGTTTAATGTTTATATTTAGGTTTAGGATTTAAGGTTTGGGTTTTATTTAAATTTAAGTAAACCAGTAGTTCAAGTTTGTTTATTTATTTTATTTTATTTTATTTAGGTTTATTTTATTTTATTAGTTTAGTTTATTTATTTTAGTTTAGGTTTTTTTAGTTTTTTATTTTAGGTTTATTTTTAGGTTTTATTTTTTTTAGTTTAGTTTTAGGTTTATTTTAGTTTATTTTTTTATTTTATTTTAGGTTTAGGTTTAAGCTTTAGGTTTAGGTTTTATTTATTTTATTTTATTTTAATTTTGTTTTAGGTTTAGGTTAAGTTTATTTTATTTTTTTATTTTTGAGGTTTCTTTAGTTTTAGGGTTTAAGTTTATTTTATTTATTTTAGTTTAATCTTTAGGTGTAGGTTTTTTATTTAGTTTTATTTTATTTTATTTTGTTTATTTTATTTTATTTACATTTTATTTTATTTAGGTTTTGTTAATCTTAGTTTATTTTATTTTATTTATTTTTTTATTATTTATTTAGTATTTTATTTAATTTATTTTATTAGGAGATTTGGTTTGGTTTATTATTTTATTATTATATTTAGGTTTCCATTATTTATTAGTTTATTAGCTTTTAGTTTTTAGATATGGTAGGGCCCAGGGTTTTATGATTTAGGGTCATGGCTTAGCCCAGGTCAAAGCCCAGGGCACAGGCCCAGGGCTAGGGTCAGGCCACATGGCTGGCCCTGAGGGCCTGGGTGGCCCAGGCTCAGTGATCAGGGTAGGCCTGTGCTATCAGGCTTTTAGTTCTGGCCAGGGAAGTAGGGTTTGGTTAGGGGCCCAGTAGGCCCAGGTTTAGGGTTTGGCCCAGTTAGGGCCTGGGTTAGATCTGGAGCCTAGTGTGGTCCAGGGTTTGTTTAGGTTTGGGTCAGGGTTTAGGGTGGTTTGTGGTTAGTTCAGTGTTTTAGGGCTTAGGTAGTTTTAGGTTTAGAGTTATTTTAATAGCAAACCAGGTTTATTTTTTATTTATTTAGTTTATTTATTTTATTTTATTTAGGTTTGTTTTCTTTTATTTAGTAGTTTATTTTATTTTAATTTAGGTTTTAATTTAAGTTTATTTTAGTTTAGGTTTAGATTTTATTTTTTTTAGGTTTAGGTTTTTTTTTATTTTGGTTTAGGTTTATGTTTTATTTTATTTTTAGGTTTTGTTTTTTTAGGTTTATTTTATTATTTTTTTTAGTTTAGGTTTAGGTTTATTTTAGTTTATTTTATTTTATTTTAGTTTAGGTTTAGGATTAGTATAGTTTATTTTAGATTTATAGTTTTATTTATTTATTTTAGTTTAGGTTTAGGTTTATTTTATTTTATTTTAGGTTTAGGTTTTAGTAGGGTTTAGGTTTTATTTTTTTTAGTTTAGGTTTGATTTTATGTTTATTTTTAGGTTTGTATTTAGTTTTATTTTATTTTAAGATTATTTTATTTTATTTTAGGTTTAGTTTTATTTTATTTAGGTTTTATTTTTAGTTTAGTTTAGTTTTATTTATTTTATTTTAGTTTAGTTTTATTATTTTATATTCTTTTAGTTTAGGTTTAGGTTTTAGTTTTATTTTATTTTATTTTATTATTTTATTTTGGCTGGTATTTTAATTTATTTTATTTTAGGTTTTATTTAGTTTAGTTTAGTTAGCTTTTAGATGGTGGGTTTAGGTTTGGGTTTTGGGAGGGGTGGGTTAGGTTTAGGGTTTAGGTTTAGGTTTCAGTGGTTTAGGGTTTAGGGTTTTAAGGTTTAGGGTTTAGGGTTTAGGGTTTTTAGGTTTGGGGTTTGGGTTTAGGTTTTCGTTTTAGTTTAGGGGTTTATGGTTTATGGTTTTTTTAACAATGGACAAATTCAAATTCAACATTTCTTCTTTTCGATTTCATCAACCAAGTAACACAGCAGGTATTCTAAGATAGTAGTGACGACATAGATCAAAAATGAGCACACATAGAGCAAATCAAATATCGTAGATAACTAGAACCATCTCTACTGTAAAAACACAGTTCCATAAGTAGTAGAATGGATTGATCGTTCTCCGGTTTCTCCAGCCCATCGAACCACCCGCCTCTCTTGCGGGATCCACCATCATATCCTCATCTCTCCACCACCACCACGACCAGTAATCCCCGCTGCTCGCTCCATAACCACCATTGCTCCAACCACCACCTCCATATCCACTAGCAGCATCCCCAACCACCACTGGATAACCACCGCTTCCACCTTCGCCCACCATCTAGATCAACCGTTGATGGTGATGTTCCTCCTGTCATGGTTCTGCCCATTTTAGGGTTTAGTGTTACACTCAGGATTATGTGGAGTCAAACAATCTGGTCCGAAGATGAAAGCGAAGATCAGGATACTTGGATACTACTAGCCATCGATGATCAAAGATTACATGGATACAAAAGCATGCTACCACCTCTCAAATACAGGTGGTCCTATAACAACCACCCAACATTCTACATCCTACATTGGCCTCATGGCCATTCGAGTGTTGGCGTACCGACATAGTGGGTCCAATTGATCCTCATTCCAAGGGTCAGCAGTTCATCTTAGCTGCTACTGACTACCTTTTCAAATGTACGAAGGAGATTACACTTAGAGAGGTCACAACTCAGCATGTGCTCCAATTTTTTATGAATCATATCGTATATAGGTTCGGAGTGCCTCAACGAATTATATCTGATAATGGTACTGCATTTAAAAGCACCGAGATCAACAACTTTGATCGGAGACACAACATAGATTGGAGATATTCTACCTTCAATACCGAGGGAAAAAGGCTTAGTAGAAGCCTTCAACAAAACTCTCATCCAAATATTGAAGAAGACACTCATAATAACAAGTGACAGTGGCATGAGCAGTTAGTTGAAGCCTTGTGGGTCTACTATACCACATTTAGAACTCCAACTCAGTCTACTCTTTTTCCTAAGAGTATGGGTCCGAAGCCATTCTACCATTAGAATTTCAACTCCCATCACTAAGGATAGCTGTGGGTAGCAAGATCATAAAAGAGCAGAATGCCAAGTTGCAGTTAGAAGAGCTTGATGGTTTGGAGGAGAGACGCCTGTGGGCATGCCAAAATGTGAAGTTGTACAAAGCTAAAATGATTCAAGCTTACAACAAGTTGGTCCGTCCTAGAGCTTTTCATGAAGGAGAGCTTATTTTAGTTCTAAGGAGACCGATTGTTGCCCGTTGTAAGATGGGAGACAAGTTTGAACCCATTTGGGAAGGCCCTTTTGCCATAGAGAAGGCCTACCAAGGATGACCTTATCATCTTATTAATCATAAGGTAAAGCACTCAATGCTTCCAATCAATGGGCTCTACTTAATGAAATATTATAAATTATGTTTGAAAATAATTATCATCAATGAAAATTCCATTTTGAATTAAATCTCTTCCATGTTGAAAGTATTCTTATTTGTGAATCTTCCATGATGTGTTTAGGGTAGGTATAAGGAACCCGAGCGGCGCCCTATCCTTCATCAACACAACACAAACATAAATTACACACAAAAATATAAAACAAATACATATGTTTTATGTTGGGCTACTCTGAGTTGAGATAACACCCCCATCGACTCTCACTCAGAAGCTGCTATAGGTCAAGCTGGCCTGCTACCCTGCTAGTATGTCAGCCTAGTGGTCTTCTTGCTTTGGAGGATGTGCCTCTGCTACCCTTTCCTTCTTTACTTGGCCACTATACACTGATAAGCACCTTGTTAGTTTGGTAGGCCTTACTGCGTGACCCGTAAGCTACCTCATGTTGGCTTCGTTTAAGAGGATGTGAGTCTGCTACACTTTCTTCTTAGATTAGCCTTCGTGCACTGACTTAGTCAAGTATATTTGAGGTTTAGGATAAGTCCCCTTACAACTCCTTCCCACCGAACCACTTCAAGTCTAGGTCCAGTCCTACCTTGCATCACCTAGCTCATTAGTCATTCTAGGTTAGATAACAACTATCCTACTGACGATAAACTATCCTGATGACTAGTTCCATTTGGAAAGCAATAAGCTTACGCACTTTCTTTCAAGATTAATCATTGCACACCAACAGGAACCTTAGGTTGGTTGGTTCTCACTATGTTGACGGATACACCACTCATGCTGATGGATACACCTTAGGTTGGTTGGTTCTCGCACCTTAAGATACACCACTCATGGTAGATGTAAGTTTGCTACACTTTCTCCTTAAGTTGGCCACCGTACACCTATAAGCTTTCTTTTCTAGGGCTCAAGATAACGCCCCTAGCAGCACCTCCCATGTGGGCACTATATTTGGATCACATCCTTTGCAACCCCATTTAGACACTACTGTTATCGATTGGATAGCCCCTTTCCTAGTAACCACCCCTATGGTTGGAGAATCCATCATGTGGATGTGTAGATTCTCCCTTGGTCCAGTAAATCTAAGATAGGTCAAGGTCAACATAGCCCTTTTCAATGTATTCCCTCACACCAATAGAGTCCACGCAAACATATAAACAAAATATATACTCACTTGCTGATTAGAAGGACTCCCTTAGCAGTATCTTTTCCAAAGCAAGCATCCTATCTTTAGGGCGTGTCAGCAAAACTCCCTATAGAATCGTTTGACTACTCTTGAGTTGATATAAGTCCCTAGCATCATTCACTCAGTTGTCACCCCTAAGTCAGGTTCGATTTGTTGTGCTACCAATAGGTCACCCCAGTGGTTGTTCCTTGCTTTAAAAGATGTAAGTCAGCTATGCCTTTTTCCTAGCACAATCTGTAACAATCAAAGGCAATGCCTTAGGTTGGCTAGATCTACCCCACAGCTAGTAGTCTATCCCTTTGGATTTATAAATCTAAGATAGGACAAGTCTGATATAACCCCTTCTCAATGGGTCCATCGCACACCGACATGGTCCATAAATTAAATCTATCAAATTTAATCAAGCTCACATCCCCAACGGATATGCCTTCAATTCAAAATCAAACTAAACCAAATAAAACATATCAAATCACATGAAATTATGATAAAATTAATCTTGACTACTTTTAAGTTAACATAAGTCCCCAGCAGCATTCACTGAGTGGTCACCCAAGGTCAGGTTCAATTTATTGTGCATCTAATAGGTCAACTCAGCGGTTGTTCCTTACTTTGGAAGATGTAAGTCTGCTACGCCTTCTTCCTAGCACAACCATTGCACACTGAAAGGCAACCCCTTAGGTTGGCTAGCTCTACCCCTTATCATGTAGACTATCCCTTTGGATTTGTAAACATGAGGCAGGTCAAGGATGATATAGCCTCTTCTCAGTGGGTCCAACGCACACCGACAGGGTCCATACATTAACTCAAATTAAATCAAACCCAATCTGATTTTCTCCCGTGGAGTTAAATCACACCCTTCTCCTAGTGGAGCCCCAAATCATAAATAAACAAATCAAGAAAATAAATCAAATTCAAAACTGACCTCCCTAGTGGAGCCAAATGAAACCTACTCCCTCAGTAGAGACTAAATCAAAGAAATCCAACCAAACTCTTATTCCTAGTGGATACATCCCCAAACAAATCTATGAAATCAAACTCAAATCCCAATCCCCAACGGATAGCATGAACTTGCTTCTCTAGTGGAAGGTTCATATACTCCATCCCAGACTCGAGCCCATATCTCTAGCATATATGCCTACACATCAATTAAAACAAAATAAATTAAAGTGATTCGATCTAATCCTGTGGATTATAGATTCTTAATGAATCTTCTTTCCACAAATCATATAATCAAATCAAATTTGAACCTTTTCCCGAGATTTTCTTCTTATATGCCCTTGATATAGACCCTCACATGTCATGTCCAATGTATGTGATCCCTAGATCTCCTCCATGTCTTTGGAATTCTCATCAAATCTTATTTTTTTTTTATGCACACCTTTAATACTTAAACCAAAAGCCTAACAATGTATTCATTCAAATTACATCATCTTAACATTGTAATCAACATTTTATGATTTGTGATGGTGCAAGCTCAAACTAACTATACAATATCATGCAAAACACATTATATTGTGAATTAACACACTATATTATATTATAATATATGATGTTATATTATAAATTACTATAATATAATATATTGTCTGACATTACACCTCATTTGAATCACTTATAAGGAATAAATAATAAAATTTTCTCAAAATATGAATAATGTTTAGTTTGGATTTAAAATTATTAATTTTTTATTAGAAATGGTACAAAATAGCATAATTTTGGTGTTGCTTCTTGGTGTATGCCTTGAATTTGGCCAAATTCTTCCATCTCAACCTTCAAATTAACATTTTTGTGAGATTTTACCCAATGTATTATAATAAAAGTAAAACATACTAAAATGTACAATAACATTTATTAACACACCACCACATTCATATATATATGTGAATTTATATTGTTATGTACAATATATTTTAATATGCTTCATAATATATTATATTACATTACACCTTAAAATGAATCACTTTAAGCAAAAAATTTATAAAATTTGGTTGAAAAATGAACATTTATTTTGGATGCAAAATTCCATTCTTTTGATTAAATGACACACCATAGCACACCCCCAATGATGTTCCCTAAAGCTTACCTTAAATTTGGCCAAATCTCAACATCTCAGCCTATAAATCAATATTTTTATGAATTATACCAGTACAAACTCTACTACATCATACTATAACAAACTAAAATATGCTAAAAAATAAGTAGTAATACACAATAGTACACTATGTTATGCCATCCAATATTATAATACACTATATCATGTTATATTATATTATATTGCATATCACGTCACAAGGGATTGCTTAAGATAAAAAATCATAAATTAGTCTAAACAATAAAATATATATTTTAGTCGTATCACTTACATATTTTAAATTGAAATAATATATTATGATGCCATGCTCTACATATTATGCATTTGGCCAAATTCCACCATTTTAAAGTCTAAATAAAAATTTTTATAAATAATGCTAGTGTAAACTTGATTCCATGATTGTAAAATACTAAAAAAAAATTTAAAATGTGCAAAATAATATATTATGATATATAATGCTATACAATGCTACAACATATAATATTTATTTTAACATAAATTCTTACTTTTAGACTACAAGTATGTACACCTTTGGTACTATAACCTAATTCACTTCAAATTTAACATCATCCTGATTTATTAAATCACAATTTCTATGAAGACTATGGGCATAATACCATAATATACTAAAACATTTCAAAACATCTTATAACATGCAAAAAACACATCACTACATGCTCAAATGTATGATGCTACATTATACTATAATATATGGTATTATAATATGATTTAGGGTTAGGGTTTAGGTATTCAAATCTTTAATAGTCAAGGAAATCTCTTTGAAGGCATTTTCTTTAGCTACCATAACTATGTTAGATTAGGTCATTTTTAGATCTACTCTAATGACATTTTATTCAAGGTTTAGGGTTTAGGGTTTAGGATTAGGGTTTAGGTTAGTTTAGTGTTTAGGGTTAATTTTGGGTTTAGGGTTAGTTTAAGGTTTGGGTTTGGGGTTTGGGGTTTAGGTTGGGGTTGTAGGTTTTAGGTTATAGGATTTTAGGTTTATGTTTGGCTTAAGGTTTAGGGTTTTTTTGAGTTTAGGGTTTAATGTTTAGGGTTTAGGGTTTAGGGTTTAGGGTTTAGGGTTTAAGATTTAGAGTTTAGGTTTTAGGTTTAGGGTTTATGTTTTAGTTTAGGGTTTAACATTTTTTTAATAAAGAACAAATTCAGATTCAACATTCTTCTTTTTGATTTCATCAACCAAGTAGAACCCTAAGTTTTCTAAGATAGATGACATAAATAAAAAAATGAGCACCCATAGTCAAAACCCTACATAAGTAGAACCATCTCTATTGAGATAATGTTTTATAAGCAGAGATGATCATTCTTTTAGTTTATCCAGCCCATTAGAACCACCCCACATCTCAGTGGATTTGTCAACATATCCCATCTCTCCCTCTCACCACCACCATAGTTGTAACCTCCCGCCCTCCCGCCTTCATACCACACTCTCCCACCACCACCTCCATATCCACCACTCTAGATCCCCCACCACGATAACTGCCACCTCCTCCTTTGCCTCCACCGCTAGATCTAAACTGAGCCTAGTTGACGATGATGTTCCTGCTGTGAAGGTTCTGCCCATTCTTACGGTTTAGGGTTTGTTTAGGGTTCAGGGATTAGGGTTTGTTTAAATTTTAGGGATGTAAGTTTTAGGGTTTAGGGTTTGGGGTTAAGGGTTTAGGGTATTAGGGTTTAAGGTTTAGGGTTTATGGTTTAAGGTTTTATGGTTTAGGGTTTAGGGTTTAAGGTTTAGGGTTTAGGGTTTAGGTTTTAGAGTTTAGGGTTTTAGGATTTAGGGTTTATGGTTTAGGGTGCAGATTTGTGGGTGTAGGTTTAGGGTTTGTTTTAGGGTTTAGGTTTTCTTAAGTTAAATAAACGACAGTAGGTTTATTTAGTTTATTTATTTATTTTATTAATTTGAGTTTATTTTATTATTTTATTTTTATTTAGTTTATTTATTTTAGTTTAGGTTTTCTATTTTAGTTTATTTTTTAGTGGAGTTTCATTTTTATTTTATTTTTTAGGTTTAGGTTTTATTTTTTATTTTTTTAGGTTTAGGATAGGTTTTTATTTTTATTTGTTTAGGTTTAGGTTTTAGGTTTTTATTATAGGTTTATCTTTTAGTTTAGGTTTAGGTTTATTTTTAGTTTATTTTATTTTATTTAGTTTAGGTTTATGTTGATGTTTTATTTATTTTATTAGTTTATTTTATTTTTTTTATTTTGTTTATTTTATTTTTATTCTTAAGTTTATTTTTAATTTAGGATTTAGGTTTTAATTTTTTTTATTTATTTTTTAGGTTTCATTATTAAGTTTATTTTAGGTTTAGGTTTTTATTTAGTTTTATTTTATTATCTTAGGTTTATTTTATTTCTAGATTTTATTTTATTTAGGTTTTTTATTCTTTTTATTTTATTTTAATTTAGTTTATGTTTAATTTATTTTATTATTTATTTTTATTTTCATTTTATTTTATTTTTTAGTTTAGGTTTAGGTTTATTTATTTATATAGGTATTTTGTTTTATTTTAGTTTTGGTAGGCTGGGATGTTAGGGTTAGTTTAAGGATCTAGTAGGGTTTGGTGGCCTAGGGTAAAGGTTTAAGATTTAGGGTGGGGAGTCAGCCTAGTGGCTAGGGTTTAGTGGCCTGAGTCAGGTTTGTGGCCTGTGGTAGGGTGAGTGGAGAGGAGTTTGGCTGGAGTGGTAGTGAGGGCCTGTAAGTAGGTATGGTTAGGGCCAGGGTGGCCTGTGGAGTGGTAGAGGTTTAAGTCAGTGGCCTTTGGGTAGGGTCAGAGTTTAGTGGCCCAGGTTTAGAGTTAGGTTTAGGGTGGTGGCCCAGGGGAGTGTTTAGGGTTTTAGGGTATTTTTGGTGGTGGGTTTGGTTTTTTTAAATCAAGCAAACGACAGTTTAGGTTTATTTAGTTTATATTTATTTTATTTATTTTATTTATTTTTATTTAGTTACTTTATTTTTTTATTTATTTTTTAGTTTATTTTTTTTTATTTATTTTTTTCATTTTATTTTAATTTTATTTTAAGGTTTATGTTTTATTTTTTATTTTAGGTTTAGGTTTAGTTTAGCTTATTTTTTTTTAGGTTTTATTTTAGTGTAGGTTTAGTTTATTTTAGTTTATTATATTTTATTTAGTTTAGGTTTAGTTTGTTTAGGTTTAGTTTATTTTAAGTTTATTTTAATTTTTTACTATTTTTTATTTTAGTTTAGGTTTTAGTTTAGATTTAGGTTTTATTTTAGGTTTATTTTTAGGTTTTTTTTTTATTTAGTTTTATTATTTTATTTTAGTTTATTTTATTTTAGTTTTATTTTCTTAGGTTTTATTCTTTTTATTTTATTTTAGTTTAGTTTAGTTTTATTTATTTTATTTTATTTATTTTATTATTTTATTTTATTTTAAGTTTAGGTTTTAGTAGGTTTTCATTATTTATTTTATTTTATTTTATCTATTTAGGTTTGATTATTTATTTATTTTATTTTAGATTTATTTAAGGTTTAGGAAGTGTTTGTGGCCCAGGGTGTGGTTATTTAGTGGTCAGGGAGGCTTGGGTGGGTAGATAGTCAGAGTTTAGGCTCAGTGGCCCAGGGTAGGATGGCCCAGGGTTTAAAGCCCATTTTGGATCAGGGTCATTAGGTACCAGCTCAGTGGCCTAGGGTCTGGTGGTAGGGTCAGAGTTTAGTGGAGGGTTTATGGTTTGTGGGTTTGGAGTGGTTAAGGTCAGTTATGGCTCAGGTTTAGGGTGGGGTCTGATTATGGTTTTAAGGCCTGGTGGTTTTAGGGTCAGCCAGGATCTGTTTAGATTTAGGGTTTAGGGTGCAGTGTAGGGTAGGGTTTAGGATTTTTTTAAATTAGAACCCATGTTTAGTTTATTTAGTTTATTTTATTTATTTTAGTTTATTTTATTTTATTTAGTTTATTTATTTTAGGTTTTTATTTTAGTTTATTTTAAGTTTATTTAGTTTAGTTTATTTTATAGTTTATTATTTTATTTAGTTTAGTTTATTTCTTATTTCTTTTTTTAGGCTTAAGTTAGGTTTTTATTTTATTTTTATTTTAGGTGTTAAGTTTTAATTTTAGGTATATTTTAGGTTTTATTTTTAGATTTAGGTTTATTTTTAGTTTTATTTTATTTATTAGTTGGTTTAGGTTTTATTTTATTTTAATTTTTAGTTTATTTAGTATATTTAGGTTTAATTTTTTTGTTTATTTTAGTTTTAAGGTTTAAGTTTTTTTTTTTTAATATTATTTTTATTTTAGTTTTATTTTTAGGTTTATTTTATTTTAGTTTTATTTTATTTTAATTTAGGTTTATTTAATTTTTTACATTTAGTTTATTTTATTTAGTTTTTTTAGGTTTTATTTAGTTTTATTTATATTTTAGGTTTAATTTTATTTTACATTTAGTTTTATTTTATTTAGTTAATTTTAGGTTTATTTTATTTTAGTTTAGTTTAGGTTTTTATTTATTTATTTTTTTAGTTTTATTTTTATTTTATTTTATTTTATGGTTTAGGTTTAGGTTTTTATTCATTTTATTTTGTATTTAATTTAGGTTTAGGTTTTAGGTTTTAGGGATGGGGTTTGGGGTCATTTAGGGCAAAAGGGGTAGGTTTAGAAGGTGGGTATTATGGTTAGTTTAAGGTTAGCTTTAGGGTGGGGTTTAGGGTGGTTTAGGTTTGTTTTAGGTCAGTGGTTAGTTGGGTGTGGTTTAGGTTTAGGGTTTAGGTAGTTAGGGTTTTTTAATTTAATTTTTTTTATTTTTCAAAATTAATTAAACCAGTAGGTTAAGGTTGATTTAATTTATTTTTATTTATTTATTTTATTTTATTTTTTATTATTTTTATTTTTTTATATTTTAGTTTAGTTTATTTATTTTAGGTTTATTTTGTTTTTAGTTTATTTTTATGTTTAGTTTAGGTTTAAGTTTATTTTAGTTTATTTTATTTTTATTTATTTTTTTTAGGTTTAGGTTTTATTTTTTTATTTTTTAGGTTTAGATTTAGGTTTTATTTTAGATTTTAGGTTTAGGTTTAGGTTTTATTTTAGGTTTTATTTTAGGTTTTAGTTGGTTTAGGTATTTAGTTTATTTTTTTTTAATTTAGTTTAGGTTTAGTAGGTTTTGTTTATTTTAGGTTTCTTAAGTTTTATTTATTTTAGTTTAGTTTATTTTATTGTATCTTATTAGTTTAGGTTTATGTTTATTTTATTTTTATTTTAGGTTTTTTTAGTTTATGGTTTTAGGTTTTATTGATTATTTTTTATTAAGTTTTATTTTTAGGTTTATTTTAGGTTTAGGTTTTGATTTAGTTTTTATTTTATTTTATTTTTTTTTTTATTTTTATTTAGGTTTATTTTTTATTTTATTCAGTTTTTTTATTGTTTAGTTTAGTTTAGTTTTATTTATTTTATTTTAGTTTAGTTTTATTTTTTATTTTCTTTAAGTTCTTTTAGCTTTAGGTTTAGGTTTTATTTAGTTTTTTTATTTTATTATTTTATTTTATTTTAGGTTTATTTATTTATTTTATTTTAGGTTTTTAATTTAGGTCTAGGTTTTTGGATTTTTAAGGTTTAGGGTTAGTTGAGGTTTAGGGTTTAGGGTTTAGGGTTGAGGTTTTAGGTTTAGGTCTAGGTTTCAAGTTTTAGTTTAAGGTTTAGGGTTTTTGCTTTTTTTTAACAAATAAAAATTGAGATTCAACATTTCCTCTTTTCGATTTCATCTACCAAGTAACACACCATGTTTTTAAGACACAAGTGATGACATAAATAAAAAATGAGCACGCATAGAGCAAATCAAAAGCCCTAGATAACTAGAACCGTCTGTACTATAAAGACAGTTCCACAAGCAGCAGATTGGATCGGCCATTCTGCAATTTCTCTAGTTCTCATCAGAACAACCCCGGCCTCTCGAGTAGCGGGATCCATCATCATATCCCCGATCTCTCCCTCCGCCACCACCACAGCTGCAACCTCCATCACTCCTCCCCCCTCCATAACCACCACTATTCTGAGCACCACCTCCATATCAACCAGGACCTCCAGATCCACCACCACCACTGCGATAACTACTGCCTCCACCTTCACCACACCACCATATCTAAATTGAGCCTCATTGACGGTGATGTTCTTGTCGCCAAGGTTTAGGGTTTGGGTTTAGGGTTAGGGTTTAGGATTTAGGGTTTAGGATTTTAGGGTTAATGCTTTTTTTATGGTTTAAGGGTTGGGTTGGGTTTAGTTTTTGTGATTTTTAAGGTTTAGAGTAGGATTGGGGGTTTAGGGTATTTAGGGTTTATGGTTTTTAATTAAGTAATCAGTAGGTTTAGTTTTGTTTAGTTTATTTTTATTTATTTTAGTTTTTTTACTTACATTTATTATTATTTTAGTTTAGTTTATTTATTTTAGTTTAGTTTTTATTTTAGTTCTTGGTTTTAGTTATTTTATGTTTATTTTATTTTTATTTTATTTTATTTTTAGTTTAGTTTTATTTTTAGGTTTAGGTTTTATTTTATTTTAGGTTTAGGTTTAGGTATTTATTTTTTAGGTTTTATTTTTTAGTTTGTTTAGGTTTAGTTTTAGTTTATTTTATTTTGTGGTTATTTTACTTAATCCAGGTTTTTTAAGTTTAGGATTTAGATTTTATTTTATTTATTTTTTTTTAGGTTTTATTTTGGTTTATTTTTTATGTTAGGTTTATTTAGTATATTTTATATTTTATTTTATTGTTTAGTTTTATTTATTTATCTTTCCAGGTTTAATTTATTTTTAATTAGTTTAGGTTTATTTATTTATTTTATTTTAGGTTTAGGTTTAGGTTTAGTTTAGGTTTTTAGTATTTATTATATTTAGATTTATTTATTAATTAGGTATTTAGGTTTAGGTTTGGGGTTTAGGGTAGGTTTAGGGTTTGTGGTGGCCCAGTTAGGGTGGGGTAGGGTTAGTGAGGGTGTGGGGGAGAGGAAGGTGGGTTAGGTTAGTGAGGGTTTAGGGTTTGGGTTTTAGTTTATTAGGTTTGTGGTGGGTTTATAGAGGTTAGGTTTTATGGGGTGGGAAAATAGCAGAGGGTGGGGGGTGTGGACCCATAGGGTGGGTGGCTTTGAGGGATTGGGGTTTGTGGTGTGTTTATCCTAATCACCTAAGCACTCCTAAGGTGATGGGTCTGAATGTAGAGGGTATATTGTTTACTTCCATAAGAGAGAGTAAACCACCTGACTACTAGACTTCGAGTGGTAGCTAGTTAACTCCTACATTTTAAAACCATGTGGTCAAGTCATATGTTTAGCAAGTTGGTTAGGAGGTTATTATTTAGAAAGAAACTAAAGTCCTTAAACCAACTCCCTAAGAGACTAGAGCATGAGTGGTATGAATAATGACTTAGTTTAATGCAAATTTTATCAAATTTTATTTGATTTTGGACTCTTTATTTTGACACAGGCCATAGGATTTTATATGCCTAAATGCATGATGAAATAAGGTTATTGGCTAAATCAGAGAGAAAGAGGTATTTTCCCACAAAGGAGACCCTCAAAGGTCAAGTCTTCTTATATCGTGCAAGGATGGCAACCCTCTCTAGAAAAAATGAAATAAGATGATATGCATGATATTAAACATACAACATTCAGCTCAGAGGTTGCTAAATCTTTTAATTATCTTGATTTAATACCTAAGCTTTAAATGAGGTTATGAGTTATTTTAGAAAATTTAGTTATGAGTTATGATTGGGGTAAAACATTTATTTTTCCCTAAGATCCTAAGCGGATCCAGGCCACACATTAAGTTATCATATATGAAGAAACTAGAAAAACACATGCCATTTCTATTACACAATTATAAATAAAGCATCAATCAATTTATAAACTCAATGTGAAAGAATAATAGCCATTACTGGGTACACTGCATAACCCGAAAAAAGAGAAATGGGTGAGCTATACTCTTATGCATCCTAGTAATGTAAAAGAATAATTACAATTACAAATGAATAAATGTTATGGGGGATCTTCATATCTTCCATTTCTACATTTGGATTTGCTTGGTTCAAAGGGATCATGGGGCCTCCCAAGACAAAGCCTTCTAGCCTCCGCTCATCATAATACCCCATAACACTTAACCAAATTCCTAATGCATAATTACATTAAAAATAAGAAAAGTAAATCTAACTACACCTGTAAAACAAGTGTTAGCTAAACACACCATACAACCCAAGCAATTATATGTATAATTTGGACTTAACACCCTACACATGGGTAACCAAGTCCATCCTAGTATAAATTATTCTTTAGGGTTAACCCTAAAAGAGAGCATTTTATATTTATTTTAAGCACCCTTAAGCATAATCTCTGCAGAAATATGATTAGGATAATCATGGCCTAACATCTAGTCTACGAAGCATACACCCTAACATCCAGTCTACAATAGTACATGACAAAACCAAACATACATCAAACCATGCACCGCCATAACATAAAGCTAGAAGTGGTGACCTAATCTAATGTGTGTGTATTAAGGCTGTGTGGTAACTTTAGAGTTGTCATTCTCTAAGTATGGAGGACATTTAATTATAAAGAGTGATTTCAATTTAAATGGTTTAATTGATTTGTAAATTTTACTTAATGTTTCCTTTTGTTTCATTTGGCTTACACTAAACAACTAAGAGTTATAAAGGGAAGGAAAGGGAGGATCACTCTCTTTCATCCCTACTTAGGTCATATCTAAACCTAATTAATTAACCAATTATCTTTAATGAATGACTTATTATATATTTTAATTAGTCTTAGGTTTAGGTTCACTTTAAATAATCCCATTGAATAAGAAAGGCACCTTAAGATTAATTGGAATTAATTACTCACATAACACATATTTTTTCATTTCTTTCCATCATATATAGCATGCATATGATTAAGTCCTAAACATAACCATACATGCAATTTATATCTTAGCACACTTAAATGATGAATGTCAGCAAGTGCACTTGGAATTGATGTCTCATTTGGTTGAATTATTTTGTCATATTAATTTAAAGCTCTATCTAAGTTCTTATACAAAAGCATAAGAAAAGAAATCTAAATCATATGACTAATCAACCCTACCCAACCACTTGAACAAAATATGAATGCATGCCTTTTTAATAGAAAGAAGAGGGTTTCATTCACTAGCTAAATGCACATTCAAATGTATGAAAGTTTTAAGCAAGTATGTCGCCATTGTTCTGCACTAGGGGAGTGAGGTAGGAACCTCCTTGGGGTTACTTAAAGTCATGCATCCCCAGATTTTCAAGACTAATATACCCGCTATTATTAAATACATATGAATGTATAAATAACTATAAAAAAAGAAAACACCATGCAAAAGTAGAGTTTAATTTATTTAGTTTATTTGTGTAATTGAAGTTTGGTTAAAGGATGGATGGGTTTGAATCAAGGGAGGTCTCCCCTATTTCAGTTTCACACGCAGAGAAGAATGGTTGATCGAGGGAGGTTTAGGAAGGTTTGAAAATGCTCTAAGGTATTTTGTTTCTCACTTGGGGGCTTAGAGAGTGCGAATGGTGATGAAACCCACTCAAATTGAGAGAGTATAACCCTCAATCATGTGTGATGGATGAACGAGATCCGTCCCTAAATTTCATTGATTTGCCACTATCGAGGAATCGAAGGGGGTCATCATCAGCTCCACGTGGCATGCCAAGGTTAGAGGAAGTTGTGGTTGGGAGCTCAAGGCAAGATTTGACACTATTGGGTTGGTTTGGTCCTTTATGTCCTCGATTTAGCTTAAGAGGGGAGGAGGTGAACTCCCCTTGGTCCATGGCTGATCCTAGCTATTCTAGGGTGGGCTAGGAGGCTTAGACACCCATTTGGCACTTGGATGGCCCAAGTGATGGGAGAGTGGACTTTGCTTCTTATGGAAAGAATCTAATGTGGGAGGTTTGTCCAATGGAAAATTCTCTTGTGTTGGCTCCACTTGGATTTGGGCTAGTTTGAGAGTGATCTAGGTTTGGGTAGGTTTGCTAGCTCCTGTGGGTCTCATGGGTTGGTTTGGGGTGGTTTGGCTTCATTCGATCAAATGGGCTCATATGCCATGTTGGGTTGGGTTTACAAATTAGTCAAATTGGATCAAACCAAGGCTTAGGTTAGGTTTATATGATGATTTGAAGAGTTTTGGTTCAAGTGGTTTTGATTAATTTGGCTTAGGTTTGATTTTGGCTCATTTGGATTCAAATAGATCAAATGGGTTAAGTTTACCAATTTGACCAAATCGGCTTGGGTTAGGTGTTGGTTCATGTTCAATTGGTTAATTGAAAATGATTGTAGGCATTGGTTTTGTTTGATTTGGTTTAATTTGGATTTTGTCCAATTTGACCTTTTAGGTCAATTTGGGCTCGGTTGGGACAAGTTGACCAATTGGTCAAATTAGGCTCAATCATGGCTTTGGTCAAGTTCAATAAATGATTTAGAATGAACTTGAGCTATTGGTTGCAATCAATTTGGATCAAATCATGATTTGACTCATTTTGAGCTTTTTAGGCCAATTTGGGTCAACTTAGTCAAATTAGACTTGGTTTGGCTCAATTGAGGTTTGATCATGTTCAATCATTTATTATGAATTGGTTTGAATCAATGGTTTCAATATGGTATATGGTAGTTTTGGCTAGTTTAGGTCTCATTTAGGCTAAAAGTTAACTTCATCAAGGACCAAGTTGACTTGGTTTGACCAATTCAAGGTAGTTGATCACCCTAACATGATTGTGAGATATGAGGTTTGGATGGGCTTGTTTAATCTAATTTGGGTTGGATTAGAACTTGTCAAAGGGTCTTTAGGTCATTTTGGGTCAAGTGGACCTAAATGGGTCAATTGGTTTGGTTTTGGCTTGATTCAAGTTTAGTTGAACTCATATATGAGCCTAGGATAAAAATCTAAATCCAATTGTAATTGGTTTGGAGTCAAATGGATTTTGGTTCACTTGACAATTTCAAGTCAAAAGGGGTCAACATGGGCTTGACTTGAGTTGACTTGGATTTGGTTTGATAATTGTAGTTTTTGTTTATATTTGGGTAAGTAATTGAAGGAATGATTTATTCATGAAGAAATCCATGGTGGTTTTGATTTGGATATCATTTAGCCAAGTTCAAGAAATTGGCAAAAGGCTAAAATAGGAAATTTGATTTGGGTTTTCTTTTTGGCCATTTGATTTATATTTCATTTATATTTGTGAATATAAATGAAGATATAAATATGAGAAAATCACTTGAGTTTGTAGTGTTTTGAAAGTAAATTTGACCAAGTTTAGGGATGTAGGTCAAAAGGGCTTAAGTACGAAATTAATTTGGTTTGATTTAGTTTGGTCATTTGAGGTAGGTTTCATTTATATTTCTAAATATAAATGAAAGAATAATTAATTTATAAAGAAATCAATTGAATTTGGGTTGAATTTGAGATTTGATTAAGCTTATGGAGGTAAGTCCATATGGCTTAAGAAAGGTCTGATTGATTTGATTTGGTTTGGCTCATTTGAATTTGGATTTTATTGATATTTGTGAATATAAATGAAGGAATGATTGATTTATAAAAGAAATCAATCAAGTTTGATTTGGTTTAAAGGGGTTTTGGCTAAGCATATGAGGGTTGTTCATATGGCTTTGGAAGGATTTTGGAATTTGAATTTGATTTTGGGTTCATTCATTTGATTTGGAATTGATTTGAAATTTGATTTGAGATTGAATAGATATTTGAGAAAATCAATTGAATTATGGTTGATTTCAGTTTGGTTAAGGCTAAGTCCATAAGATAAAATCAAAGGGCTTATAAAGGTTTTTTTTTAGTTTGAATTTGATTATGGGTTTTAATTATTTGATTTGGAATTGATTTATGATTTGGATTTAAATTGGTCTTTTTGTTTGAGGAAGGAAGCATGGATTGGGTCTAAGGATATAGGGTAGGCAAGTTTTCTTAAATTCCTAAGCAATGACCTATTCCCGTGGCTAATCCTTCTTAGTCTCTAGGCTTAGGCTAAATGTTCACCTAATAATTAGAAATGTCTTAAGACTAAGGAACTCTTAGTGTCTATAAGAGTCCTAGATCTATGATGAGGAAGTTGAAAACTCACTCCAAAAGTGAGGTCAAGGGCACCCAATAGGTGTGGTGTAGACAGGTGCATGCGACCGGGATGATCAATAATATCTGAAAGATTGTAAGCACTAACAGAAATGATCTACCCCCAAACCCAAGATGTAGAAGGAATCAAGATCTTAGTGCAATGCAACTCAACTTATGCCAAAGGAATAAGAGAGGAAGAAAGGATCCACTAAGGGATCAAGCATGTGAACCTTCCACTGGGAAGCAGTCCGTTGTCCATAGAGGATAAGAGTTTGAGTTGGTTTGAAATTGGTGCTAAGTCCATAAGATAAAATCAATAGTCTTAGAAAGGTTTTTTTTAGTTTGAATTTGATTATGGGTTTCAATCATTTTATTTGGAATTGATTTATAATTTGGATTTGAATTGGTGGTTTGGTTTAAGGAAGCATGGATTGGGTCTGAGGCTATAGGGTAGGCAAGTTTTCTTAAATCCATAAGGCATGACCTATTCCTGTGTCTAATTCTTCTGAGTCTCTAAGCTTAGGTTTATTGTGCATCTAATCACTAGAAATGTATTAAGACTAAAGAACTCTTAGTGTCTATAAGAGTCTTAGATCTATGATGAGGAAGTTAAGAACTCACTCCAAAAGTGAGGTCAATAAAAGGCACCCAATAGGTGTGGTGTAACTAATGAGGTGCACTACACATATTGGTGTTGAAAGAGATGATCAACAACATCTGAAGGATCACAAACACTAATAGAAATGATCTACCCCAAAACCTGAGATGTAGAAGGAATCAAGATCTTAGTGCAATTCAAGTCTACTTATGCCAAGGGCATAATAGAAGAAGAAAGGATCCACCAAGGGATCAAGCATGTGAACCTTCCACTAAGGAAGCAAGTCCAAGTTATCCATAGAGGATAAGATTTTGAGTTGGCTTGATATGATTTGGGGAGAAAAGATCTATTGGGGATTAAAATTTATAACTCACCAGGGATGAGTGCATGAACCTTCCACTAGGAAGCAGGTTCAAATTATCCACTAGGGATAAGGACTTGATTTGGCTTGATTTCATGAGGGTTCTACTAGACAGACGGTATGATTTGTGCCTTGCTAAGTAGGAATTTGATTTAATTTAATTGGTGGGACATCCACTAGGGATGAAAATTTTATTTGATTTGTTAGCTTAAGATTTGAGGCTCCATTGGGGAGAAGATATGATATGGTTTTGAGGGCACATCTGCTTGAGATATGAGTTCGGATCAGCTAGGGATAAGATGGGTTTAAGATATGGATTTCTTTAGTTTATTTGGGTGAAGTATCCATTAGGTATAAGAGTGGATGGATTTAATTTGGACTCCACTGGAGGGAGGATGATGGATTTATTAAAATGGACCCTATCGGTGTACGATGGATCAACTAAGAAGGAGCTAATATCAGCCTAGTCCTATCTTAGATTTACATAACCAAAGGGATAGTCTACCGATAATGGGGTAGAGCTAACCAACCTAAGGGTTGCCTTTCAATGTGCAATGGTCAAGTCAGTAAGAAAGCTTGTAGACTTATAACTTCCTAAATAAGGAACCACTAGGGTGATTGATATAACAAATTGAACCATACCTAAGGTGACTAATGAATAATGACATTGGGACTCATATCAACTCAAGAATAGTCAAGATCAATTCCATTTTTCTAGATAGACCCTATCAATGTGTGATGGATCTACTAAGAAGGGGCTTAAATCAGCCTCATCCTGTCTTAGATTTACAAATCCAAAGGGATGGTCTACCAGCCATCAGGGTAGAGCTAACCAACCTAAGGGGTGCCTTTCGGTGTGCAATGGTCAAGTTAGGAAGAAATCTTGTAGACATACAACTTCCTAAATAAGGAACCACTAGGGTGATCAGTTGATAGTACAATAAATCAAACCCAACCTAAGACTGTCTGTCAGTGTGCAACAGTCGTGCTGGAAAGAACGCATAATAGACTTACATCTTTCAAAGCAAGGATGACATTCGGGTGACTTGGTTGAACAAGTCAAACCCGACCTAAAGGTGACTAATGAGAGAGTGCCACATGGGGACTTATTTCAACTCAAAAGTATACAATTCCTATATGGAGTTTTCAACACCGCCCTAAAGATAGGATGCCTGCTTGGGAAAAGGTACCGCTGGGGGTTTTGCTCCTAATCCACAACTGAAGATATAAATATATTTATTTTGTTTATATATTTTCCTGAACCCTATTGGTGTGTGAGGGACCCCATTGAGAAGGGCCTTAGATCAACCTAATCTTATCTCAAATTTACTAGAACATGGGAGAATCTATATATCCGCAAGATAAATTCTCCAACCACAGGGGTGGCTACTCGAAAATGGGGGTTGTCCAATCCAAGAGTAACCAGGGTAGTGTCAAAATGAGGTCACTAAGGATGTGATCCAAATAGAGTGCTCATAAGGGAGGTGCCTCTAGGGGCTTTATCTAGGACCCTGTAAAAGAAAGCCTATAGGTATACGGTGGCCAACTCAGGAGAATGTTGTAGACTTACATCAACCACGAGTGGTGTATACACTGGTGGGTGGTTGTTAGCATAGCATTAACCAACCAACCTAAGGTGCCCATTGGTTTGCGATGATCAATCTAAGAAGAAGGGTTATACACTTACATCTTCATAGATGGAAATGATCATCGGGATAGTTTTTTGTTGACAGATACTTTTTGACCTAGGGTGACTACCAAGTGGGGAGTCTCGTGTAAAGACTAGACCTAGGCTTGAAGTAGTCAGGAGGAAAGGAGCCACTAGGGGACTTATCCTAAGCCTCAAATATACTTGACCTAGTTAGTGCATGATGGCTAGTTCAAGAAGAAAGCATGTAGGCTTACATCCCCTTAAAAAAGTCAACATGAGGTAGCTTACTAGCTACATAGTAAGCCCTACTAAACTAACAAGGCACTCATCGATTTGTAATGGTCAAGTTAGAAAGAAAGCTTGTAGACTTACATCTACAAGTAACCACTGGGGTGACACACTAGTAAGGTAGCATGTCATCGACCTAGAGCAACTAATGAGTGAGTGCCACAGGGGGCTTTATCCCTCATCAAAATAGCTCGAGATAAAAGATAAATGTTTATTTTATGTGATTGTGTGTAGTTTGTTGGTGTTGTGTTGCCAAAGGATTGGACACCGCTTGGGTTCCTTACACCTACCCTAAACACATCATGGTGGATTTGTAAGCAAAGGTATTTCTAACCAATATGAAGAGATGGAATTTGAGATGAAAGAAATTTTATTGATAATTATTTTCAAACAAGATTTATGGATAGTATTTGTTTATGTAGAGCCCATTGATTGGAAGCATTTGGCATTCTACCTTACAATTTATAAGCAGATAAGATCCTTTTTGGTAGGCCTTCTCTATGGCGAAAGGGCCTTCCCAAGTGGGTTCAAACTTGCCTCCCATCTTTCGAGGGGCAATAATTGGTCTCCTTAGAACTAAAACAAGCTCTCCTACTTGAAAAGCTATAGGACGGACCAACTTGTTATGAGCTTGAATCATTTTGGCTTTATACAACTAGAGGTTCTAGCATCCCCGGAGGCATCTCTCCTCCAAACCTTTGAGCTCTTCTAATCGTAAATTGGCATTCAACTCCATTTTGATTTTACTACCCACAACTATCCTTAATGATGAGAGTTGGACATCTAATGATAGAACGGCTTCATACCCATACATTGAGGAGAATGGGGTAGATTGAGTTGGAGTCTTGTATGTAGTGCAGTAAGCCCACAATGCTTCAACTAATTGCTCATGGCACTATTGCTCATTGTCATTAAATGTCTTCTTTAATATCTAGATGAGAGTTTTTTGAAGGCTTATGCTAAGCCATTTTCCCTCAAGTAATAGATGGTAGAATATCTCTAATCTATGCTATGAATTTGAGCAAAGCTGCTAATTTTAGTGCTCTTAAATATAATACCATTATCGAATATAATTTGTCGAGGCACCTCGAACCTATATATGACATGGATCCTAAAAAATTGGAGCACATGCTGAGTTGTGACCTCTCTGAGTGGGATTACATCCACCAACTTGGAAAAGTAGTCGGTGGCAGCTAGAATGAACTGATGACCCTTAGAAGAAGGAAGATCGATTGAACCCACTATGTTGGTACCCCAACACTCAAATGGCCATGAGGCTAATGTAGGATGTAGAATGTTGGGTGGTTGGTGTAGGACCACACCATGCACCTGACATTGGTGGAATCTCATAGCTACATCTATGTAGTCTGTGATCATCGAAGGTTAGTAGTATCCTGGTCTTTTGATCTTGGCTTTCATTTGAGGACTGGATTGATGTGCTCTTCATAAACCTACGTGTACCTTGGTCATAATCTTATGGTGTTTGTCCAAACAACATAACCACATATGATTGAAGGATTGTCGGATAAAGTATCATCCGATATATTTGAGAGGCTCGTTCACCGATGGGATAATGACTTCTCTAGGTAGTTTGCCTATATTTAGATAATCCAGGAATGGTTGCCTCCAATCCAACTCCTCGCCCTTTTTGGCAACGACAACCTCCCCTTCAAGAGAGAGTCTCTCAATGAGTTCACCATCAACAAGGGATAAGACTTGTCTATTTTGGACTCTTATTGGTATGGAATCATCTTCCAAACATGCCAACTCTTTGGCAAGCTTGGAAAATACATATGCAATGTTGTTCTCTCCTTGAGGAATCTTGTAAATGGTAACCTATGGGATTTGGGCCAGAAACTCCATGGTATACTTATGGTAATGATGGAGCTTAGGATTTTGGACTTTGTAAGACCCAACAACAATTTGGTTGATAACTAATTGAGAATCCCCAAAGATGTTGATACTCTGGACACATAGTATAATGGCTAACTCCAGACCAGCAATCAAAGCCTCATATTCAGTTTCAATGATAGTGCATGGATTGGACAAATGATATGCGAATCTCATCACATTGCGGTCCAGATTTAGAAGAACTATTCCTACCCCTGTCTCTCCTGGAAGAGTGGATTATGGTTCTCCTTCTTTTTGAAAGGAAGTCACACCATCAAAATACATCTCTCAGTGGTAAATGTTAGTGTCCCCTAAGTTCATGATTTGTTCATCAGGGAGGTCATCACTAAGCGGGAATCAGAACTGGGTGTGATGCTAGGAAATATGCTAGTGCTTGTCCTTTCACCGCACGGAGGGGTACAAAAGTGATGTCAAACTGTGACAAAATCATGGACCAACATAACCATCGGATAGCATCGACCATGTCATGAGATATTAGTGGATTGATCCTATAGATCAAATTCACCTTGAGAAAGCATATAATGTCATAGCTTTTGGGATGCAAAGATTAAAGCTAGGTAGTGCTTTTCAATAAGTGGGTAGTTTGCATCAATAAGGATTAGATGACAATTGAGATAGTAGAGTGCATTCTCTTTCCCTTCGATGTTGGTTTGGGCCAACAAAGTGCTGAGGGAGTCATCTAATATGATAGTATATAGTATGAGCTTGCCTAGGATAGAGGCTGTTAGAGAATGTCATCAAGTAATGCTTGATGTCTTCAAAAGCATGTTAGTACTTATCATCCCACCTGAACTTAGCATCCTTTTTGACACGTGTTTACAATTACTGGCATCTTCCTAATAGGTTGGAAATGAAGCATCTTAGATATGCCAACCACCCTTGGAATGATCTAAGTTGAGTTAGACTTTTAGGGGGTGGCATTTCTAATATTATCTTAATCTTCTTAGAATTGATTTCTATTCCATGGGGCTGGACAACAAACCCAAAGAATTTCAAAGCTACTCAATGCACACTTGTGGGATTCATTTTAAGGTTGGATTTCTTAACCATTCAAAAACTACTCTCAAGTCAAAGAGATGGTCTTCCTTTTCTTTACTTTTGACTACAAGATCATCAACATAATATTCAACTGATGATGAATAAGTTCATTGAAGATCGAGGTCACTAGTATGTAGCACCAATATTTTTAAGGCCGAACGGCATGACCTTATAACAAAAGATTCCGATCGGGGATGAAAAAGAAGTATTTTTCTCATCTTTGAGGGCCATCTTAATTTGGTTGTAGCTAGATGACCCATCCATGAAAGAGAATATTGCATGAGATGAGGCAATGTCCACCATCAGCTATAGTATTGATAGTGGAAATTAATCTTTAGGACATGCCTTATTCAGATTCCTAAAATCGACGCATATGCAAATTTGGCCATTCTTTTTCTTAAATGGAATGACACTAGCTAACCAGTTAGGATATTTCTCTTTCTTAATAAAACTAGCATCGATAAGTTTCTTAATATTAGAAATAACTTGTTGTTCAATGCCTAATCGCATGCATAGGAGCTTGCGATAGGGTTAGTATTAGGATCTATTACTTGTGGGACTATAAAGAGATAAATTGGGCATTTATTCATAACTCCATGCAAAGCAGTCCATAAACTCAATCAATAGCTTAACTAAGTCATTGGTTTCTTCTTCATTCAACTGGGAACTAATGTATGTTGAGCATGGATCTTCTTTTATTCTTAGGTTGATTTCTTTGAGTTCATCGATGATTGATCTGATTTCTTCTTGAAACTTTAGCAGTGCATATTTGACTTCAAACTCATTTGGATCATCTAAAGTTTCTAAACACACCTCTCATATGAGTTAGCATGATTTGAAAAGAACTTATCAGACTCCAAATGATTGGTGATGACTAGGCAATGGTTGTCATCATCGATAAGACATACTATACTGAATCCTAGTCCTGGTCTTGATTGTGGATGTCTGCTTTGGTTGTCCCATAACCTTTCAAAGTAATCCAACCTATGTTTAGACCAAGTATGTGGGATTAAACCCTTCTTTGCCAAATTAAGAACACAAGGTGAATACTAATCAAAAGGCAATTGTATTAGATCTTTATATAAATCATCCTCAACATCACCGACTTGAAGATGATGCTCCCAATAAAAATCCCTTTGGCTTGACATTTGTGGATTACTTGGGGGCCTTCTTAACTACCAAACCCTCAACTTTCTCAGAGGAAAGTAGGGTTAGAGCTAAATTTCTCAACTACTGTCTGATTTTTCTACCTAATACTAACTCAAATACATTCATGCTTTGCTTGGAGGCTGGTCTTCATCTCTGGCTGAGTGTCACCTCCAATGGGACCCATTGAGAGGGGTTGATTGGCATGCTAACCACATAAGACTCATCAACTGAACTAGATTTTAAGTCTATGTGGATGGGGTACCTATGGAACATACATAACTCCTACTGATTGCCTCTTCCTCTACCCGGTGTGGTCGAGCCATCCTACCCATGTGTTCATATGGAGGAATGAACTGTATGGAATCTAACTTCAAGCTC
The DNA here is from genome assembly GCA_021442155.1 of Cymbidium sinense. NCBI lineage: Eukaryota > Viridiplantae > Streptophyta > Magnoliopsida > Asparagales > Orchidaceae > Cymbidium > Cymbidium sinense. The sequence goes on from CM038214.1 coordinate 171,795,064, forward strand.
TACTTCTTCCTATCTATTTCCTCACTCATTATTTTTTTTCTTTTTTCATTTTCCTTTTCTTTTCTTTTTTTTTCTTTCTTTTTTCTTTTTTTTCTTTTTTTTTAACTTTGACCATGTTTATGAGAATAGACTTTCTAATTTTGAGAAGATAGTAGGTTGAGTCCTCATATATCTCAACCTCTAACTAAAATGGCTTCAAGTCTCTTTGACATAGTTCCACCTCTTTGGAATTTGATGCGATGTAGAGAGATGATCTTATTCTCATGTATCCAAGGCCGAAAGCAAAAGCAAGGAAAGATGTATTCTAATCAATTATGTAGAACTGGCTTCTTTTTTCCAGTCATCTATCTCCAATGGCAACACTATGGAGCCTAAAGCCCTCTCTTGCTCATTGAATCCTCTCAACATCATCCCATCTCCTGAGTTGGAGATGTCAATCCTAGGCAAGAGTCTTTAGACTCATAATGTTCACTAATGCACTTAGATCAACTAAAACTTTGGAGATCAATATCCATTATGATGTAGGGGATGGTTGTGATCGATTATCCCAAAAGAAGGTCTTCATGAATGTAACTCATGGGATTCTCTTGAATAACATGCCTCCTCTAATAGTTGTTGAGCTAAGCATATTTCGATCAAGAAGAGCCTTGATCAATGACTCCCTCATCTCTTTGGATAGGACAAGGGCATCATATATGCTTAGCTTAGTTGGAAACTTTCTCAGGTGAGCAAGGACATTGTAGTTAACTTTGGGCTGGTCCTCCATAAGCATACCCATAGGCGGAGCATCCTGTGGAGGGGCTATATGTTGCTTGAACCAATGACTTGCTTACCCTTATCCTGAGGTGCTACCCTAGGAGGTTGAACATTGCCACTGTAGAGGTTGACTTCAATGTCTTTATGAGATGGTTTAGTGAAATGTTTTACCCATTAGTCCACCTATAGCTTCTCTATGAGATCATCATGGATGACTCTAAATCAATCTCAATGGGCAAACTCGAGATTAAGAAATGGGTAATCCATTTCTAAATCAAAAGAGAATGATCAACTATAGTTATTATTAGATGAGAGCTTTCTATAGGAATAAATTCAAAGCAGCATCAAGTGACACAAATGTAGTGGAATCATTTTCTTCATTGATTTCTTAGATTTGGATGGAGGTACAAAGTATAAATCAAGTAAAGTAGAGTAAAGGATTTGGCATCCCTCCATATAATATGCCTAGAAGAAGAGCGATTGGAGGAACTATAGTACAACTATGGAAATAGTGGAACCATCGGTGCAAGTGTACTATCGCAAGTGGAGGTTGTCATTGTTAGCTTCTACCTCCATCAAGTTGTCCTTAGTAACTTGCAAACTTGAGTTGGAGGTTTGAGCTACCTGTGCACGCAAGGGTAGTTTTGATCTTATAAATGATTTTCTTGGAGGTTGGGATAAGGAGATATCCCAACCATCCTTGTCTTATGAGGATTGCATGTATTCCCAAGGATTACTCTAATAGAAATAGAAGGTTGTTCTAATAGGTATTCCTTGGGGATGACAATGCCACGACTTGTAATACACCGTCCTTAAAAGTAATTCAATCTTCTAAGACATGGCCTCACATGTGGTGGTAAATAGTTTGGATCATGGCTCTTGCCCACTTCCTCCTCTTAGGCTCAGAACTAGAAATCAGCTTCTTTAAGAGATTTTAAAGATCTTCCTAACTACCTCCCTCTTGAATGAATAAGGCTTATTCAATTTATCAAGAGTAAGTAATAGCTACTGTGGTAGGAATACTACTTGAGGATGCTAATGAGGGGCGGCTACTGGCAACCGGTGGTTGATATGATGGCCGAGGTGGTGGTAGAGGAGGTGAAAAAAATGCTTGTTGAGCTCGTGCCTAATGAACTAGATGGCGCTTCCTTATTAAACTATTGTGACTACCGACTTCTTCTCAAATGCCTTTTGAGGTTTGGGCTTAGCTAATTAGTCCGGAAAGGTAGCTATTTGGATTCCTCTTGTAGACTAGCCACCTTGTTGATTAGTTTCTCAAATGTTTTGAATGTAAAACTCTTGAGCATGAAAGCGACTAGGCCATCGATGTTCTTCAAGAGAATCTCTATGGCGTGATGTCCAGATAGCTGTGGTTCACATTTCATACTCAGGTTTTGCCACCTGAGAATGTAATCAACAAGGGACTCATTGGGATTTTGCTTTGCTACAATGAGGTCGCCTACAATAACCCTTTGCTAAGCTCCAACAAACCTTCTGATGAAGAGGTGCTACAACTAAGAAAATGTCTTTACCAAACTATTGGGTAGTTTGACATACTAGTCAAATGCAACACCCGCTAAACTGCTAACAAATAATCTTAAAAGAAGGGTGTCACTACTCCATTGCAACAAGGCCCTGAATGTGCAATATGTTGAGGGTTCCCACTGCCATCAAATATTTTGAGAGAAGGAGGCAAAAAACTCTTAGGATATTAAACCACATCAAATTCCTCCGGGAAGGGTCTACCACTTTGGAAATGCAGATCGCTTGTTCTTTCACCGTTGTTCCACCATGTGCTTAATATCCTTCTCATGCATGGAGGTACTATCCACCACCTTCCTATGCAAGCTACCACTATCCTGATCTACTAGAGAAGTGCTCTTAGGCTGATCTAGGATGTGTCCTAACTCGGATGATCTACCTCATATATGCCGCAAGGTAGGCTAGTTTTGGAGTGCATGGATACGCTAACAAGTCCTCCATCCTTTTCTCCATCTAGTTGATCCGATCATCCTTCTATCTAATTTTGAAGGAGGTGTCGGTTGAATGGACATCATCATCTTCAACCCAGCTTCACTGGTCTCTATGAGGGAGCTCCTATTATCAAACATGTGGACTTGATGAGTCCTCCAATAAATCATCCTCATCGAGGATGAAACTAACCCTTCCCTCCTCATGTGATACGCTTCCAGGATTTCCTTCTACAAAATATTGTGCTAGAATTTCATCCAAGGAATGATCTAGCGTACAAACACTCATCGATCGGTAGAGCTATGTTCACTAACAAAATGCATCCCACGCTTGGAGTGCTATCTCTGGGAGGACTATGCTCACTAGAAGATACATGCTCATGATTGACTACCGATGGAGTGTTGTCTCTGGGAGGATCTACTGCCATAGGAATTTTGGAACTGTCGCCCTCCCCTTCTGCTACTACTGCTACTGCCAATTATGGTGGGGGTGGTGGAATGACTATGCTCTTGGGTCACCATTCCTTCTTCACCACAGTTGAAGTGGAAGGTCGAGAAGGAGAGCTCGACCTTACCTAAACTAGTGGAGTAGATGGAATGGGACCGGTATGTATGGATCACAAATAAATATTTCTTCTCCCCCGATGCTGACTTATGTGCCTTGGCTAGCACAGGAGATGCTAGAACATGTACTAGCAAAGGTAGATAATGAGTAGTGCGATGTGGTGGAGACATCGGCTACCACTCAATAAGAGCTCTCCTCCTATGACTAACTATGCATGTGAGTACTATACTGTCATTATGGTTAGCTCTGGTAGCCCCCGACCTGGGAAATCTACAAGAGCGAAGGATATCAACTATCAGGCATACCTCCTCCTCTCTCTCTATCTTCCTTGCACTACCATGCCCTATGTATCTAGCTCATGTATCGATCCGATGCTCCTAGAGATCAAAGACCTCGTCATATAATGCACCAAACTTTGAGCATCCTTCATCTATCTAGAATAACTAAATCAGTAGGGCCTCCTACTCTCCCTAGTGATCTCATAATAAGTCGGTGGTGGAGGTGATGTTGCAATCTTCATATAGTCCTCTCTCCATCTGAGCCCCGAGAGGGATATAATTATTGCCACTAAGTGGGGAAGACCTCCCGGTGAACCCTCCTACAACATGGGATGCTACCTCATACAGCTCTGCTCATGATGCCACTTAACCTTTGACTTTTATTATGGCACTCAGTGCAAGTGAGTTGAGCCGGGTGAGAGCCTATATCTGAGACCAAGATAGCATTCCCTTTGAAAGGACCAATGAGGAGGTGTTAGCCCTCATCGAGGGAATAGGATGAACAACTAATGGAAGATAGGGGAAGCCTTTGCTGCTACCACTAGAATTGAAACTAATTGTGTTGAAGCTACTGCTCTCACTGTGGGGACTTCTACTGCCTTTCTTTAGTGGAGGGAACTCAAAGTCAAAAGGCATGTCACAGGGAATAAGTGGTGTTTGTCCCGCCACCTCCTCCCTACTAACTGTCATGAGGACTGTCCCCTCATAAGTAACTCAGACAACCTCGAATCTATGACCAAACTAAATCAAACATGTAGTGGTCAAGGTGAGCTTGTCGATCCGCCAAGTTAACACCGATGGGATGGAGAACATAAACTAGGAGCCATGTGTAATGAACTGAAGCTAAATAGAAAGTGACCGGCTGAAACTCGCATTTGTTGAAAATATAATCAATCCCCTCGCTTTGGTATTCACCTTCAAATAAATTTCTGACTTGATTTAGAAATTTGAACCCACACTCAACAAATTTAGTAATGTTAAGTAGGCTCATTGGAGAGATTTTGATATGTGAGGAGAATCTTTGCCATTTAATTATAATTTAGAACCCATACTCAACAAATTTAAGTAGGTTGGGTGGGGTTCATATATGTGGAGAGACCTTTGAAGATATTTGTGTTGTGTATCTTGTTTGAAAATTTTGATTTTGAAAAAACTTTACTTAGCAAATTTAGGTATGCTAGGGAAAGGTTGTGATTGTTTAGAAATTTTGTGAAAAAAAAACTTTGCTTGTGGTGGTTGATTATGTGTGTGATATATGTTGATTTGATTTGAACATGGAACTTCTTACTTAACAAATTTGGTATGTTAAGTAGAGGCCAAATGTGTTAGGCATGTGTTTTAAAATGAGACTCTCACTTAGCAAATTCGGTATGTTAAGTAAGAGCCAAATATGATATGATTGGTGTTTGAAAATGAGATGCTCACTTAACAAATTTGGTATGTTAAGTGAAAGCCAAATGTGATATGATTTGTGTTTTGAAAATGAGACTCTCACTTAGCAAATTTGTTATGTTAAGTGGAAGTCAAGTGTATTTGACAAGTGTTTGAAAATGAGACTCTCACTTAACAAATTTGGTATGTTAAGTAAGAGCCAAATGTGATTATGATTTGTGTTTTGAAAATGAGACTCTCACTTAACAAATTTGGTATGTTAAGTGGAAGTCAAGTGTATTTATGATTTTTTTTTGTGAAAGAGGGGAAGTCTATTTAACAAATTTGGATATGTTAAATAGAGTTCAATATTTTTTTTTTGTAAATTTTGGAAATGGGACTCTCATTTGACAAATTTGGGTATGTGAAATGAAGTCCAAATGTATTTTGATTTTTGAGACTTTGGAAAAGAGGAACCTTATTTGACAAATGTGAGTGTGTCAAATGAATTCAACTTGTTTAATTTTCCAAAAGAAAGAATTCTCATTTGAAAAATTTGTACGAAAATGGATTTCAAAATATGTCTTGAATGTGGATTTCTTGCTTTTGAAATGGGAAACTTCAACTTTAGCATATGTGGAATATGTTAAGTGGAGTTTCAACTTTTTTTCTATGGTTTTATTTGAAAATAGAATCTTCATTCAACAAATTTGAGCATGTTGAATGGAGATAGTCATTTTTAAAAGTGTGCTTTTGAAAAAGAGGGAATCTCCAACTTTAGCATATGTGAAATATGTTAAGTGGAGTTTCAATTTTATGCTATGATTTTATTTGAAAATAGATTCTTCATTCAACAAATTTGAGCATGTTGAATGGAGATAATCATTTTCAAAAGTGTGCTTTTGAAAAAGAGGGAAACTCCAACTTTAGCATATGTGAAATTTGTTAAGTGGAGTTTCAATTTTATGCTATGATTTTATTTGAAAATAGAATCTTCATTCAACAAATTTGAGCATGTTGAATGGAGATAGTCATTTTCAAAAGTGTGCTTTTTTAAAAAAATGATTTTGATCTTGATTTTGAAAAGAACCTCTATGTAACAATCATGGGGATTGCTATATGAGGTTTGGTTATATGAGTTTTGTGCTTTTTGAAAATTTTGTGCAAGATTATTTGTTTTGTGAGTTTTTAAAAAGTGCTTTTGGAAAGTGGCATTTTGAAAAAGAGTTTATTTTCTTAAACATTAAGATTAACCTTGCCTCACCAAGCTAGTGGTAAGGCAGCTCTAAATTTTTGTCATCTCCTTTCATGAGTTAATTTTATTTATTTATTTACCTATTGGGGAAATCCAATAGGGGTTTCAAGACCTACAAAGATTTAGGTGCTAAAACCTAGAGGATGTTGGCTAGCTTTGCTTAAGAATGAAATAAGCTAAGTGCCAATGGAAAGAAAGATAGTCTTAGACTTATATGAAATATAAGTCCACTATCGATGCTTGGAGACAATAATTGTATACTAGAGATGGAGAGAGGAACCATCCCCAAGTTGCTAGAAAAATCTGTGGTATTTATTTTTAATTCTATGTGTGTGTGTGTATGGGTGGGATACCACACAGAATTCAGGGTGTACTTATTGAGGTGATCAGGTGTGACATCAAGGAATAGTGCACTATCTTGAAAGATAAAAATAACTACCCTGATGGACCCAATCATCTAATAAAGACTCTAAGGCATGATGGGTCTTGAATATACGAGATTTTTCCTACTTTACATGGATGAATAAAGCAAAGTTTATTTAAACTAGTTCTAAAGTTTCCTAGGGGTAAGCCCTCATAGTTAATTACATCCTAATGAAGGTGAGTTCTTAGGAATACTCGATTAAAGTAAGAAATTATTGTCTCCAAAGAATTCAAAGATAAGACTATCAATAAATTGGTTATATTTGGAAAATCAATTGGGATAGATCAAAAGGAGAAGACTTATTATCAAAGCTAAAGAAAATGAGTAGAGGATGCTCATGATACTAGGAATCCTAGGGAGCATTCCAATCTATCATATGGTTGGACTTTATATGTTTGAAATTGAAGGGAATTATGTATTTGAGTTAAAATTTATTAGAAAGGACTTATAATCCCATAATACAAGATTGTGGGAATGCTTAAGAGGCGAGGAATTATGCTTATAGCCAGAGGGTAAATAGTAATCTCATATCCTAAATCTAAGGATCTTTGGTGAGGGCCAAAGTACATCGTAAATCTAAAGAGAAAAGTGGGTATGCTATTTACCTCCACAAGAGAGAGTAAATTACCTGACTACTGGACTTATAACTACCTAGAGTGGCAGCTAGCTAACTACTCCTACATTTTAAAACCATGTGGTCAAGTCATATGTTTTGCAAGATGGTTAAGATGTTATTATTTATAAAGAAACTAAAGTCCTTAAACCCACTCCCTAAGAGACTAAAGCTTGAGTGGTATGAATAATGACTTAGTCAAAAATTTTATCAATTTTATTTGATTTTGGAATCTTTATTTTGACAGGACATAAAATTTTATATGCCTAAATGCATGATGAAATATGGTTATTGGCTAAATCAGAGAGAAAGAGGTGTTTTCCACCATAAGGGAGACCCTTAAAGGTCAAGTATTCCTCTATCATGCAAGGATGGAAACCCTCTCTTAGCAAGAATGAAACAAGATGATATGCATGATATTAAACATACAATATTTAGCTAAGAGGTTGCTAAATCTTTTAATTATCTCAATTTAATACCTAGGCTTTAAATGAGGTTATGAGTTGTTTTAGAAAATTTAGTTATAAGTTGTGATTGGGGTAAAAATTTTATTTTTCCCTAAGATCCTAAGCGGATCAGGCCACAAATTAAGTCATCATATATGAAAAAGCTAGGAAAATACATTCCATTTCTATTACACAATTGTAAACAAAGCATCAATCAATTTATAAACTCAATGTGAAAGAATAATAGGTACGGTCGGGTACCACCGTATAATCTGAAAAGAGAAATGGATAGCCGAGCTCTAACCTTATACATCCTGGTAATGTAGAAGAATAATTACAATTACAAATGAATAAATGTTGGGGGTCTTCATATCTTCATATCTCCTCTATTTCTTCATTTGGATTTGCTTGGTTCAAAGGCATCACGGGGCCTCCCAGGCCAAAGCCTTCTAGCCTCCACACATCCTAATCCCCTCATAACACTTAACCAAATTCCTAATACACAATTACATTAAAAATAAGAAAAGTAAATCTAACTACACTTGCAAAATAAGTGTTAGGTTATATGTATAATTTAGACTTAACATCCTGTACATGGGTAACCAAGTCTACTTGTCCTAGTATAGATTATGCTTAAGGGTTATGTAACTAGCAAAAGATAACATTTTATATTTATTTTAAGCACCCCTTAAGCATAATCTCTTATAGAAAATATAATTAGGCTAATCACAGCTTAAGTCTATGAGCATACACCCTAACATCTAGTCTACAATAGTATATCATAAAATCAAACATACATCAAACCTTGCACTGCCCTAACATAAAGCTAGAAGTGGTTACTTAATCTAATGTGTGCATATTAAGGATCGTGTGGTATGTTCTAACTAGGCTTTAGAGTTGTCAATCTCTAAGTATGGAGGAAATTTAATTAAGTTTCAATTTAAATGGTTTAATTGATTTGTAAATTTTACTTAATGTTTTCTATTATTTCATTTGTCTTATACTAAACAACTAAGAGTTTTAAAGGGAATAAAAGAGAGGATCACTCTCTTTCATACCTACCTTAAGTCACATCTATAACAAATTAATTAATCAATTCTCCTTAATGAATGGATTATTACATATTTTAATTAGTCCTAGGTTTATGTTCACTTTAAATAATCCCATTCAATAAGAAAGGCATCTTAAGATTAATTAGAATTAATTATTATCACATAACACATATTTGTTCATTTCTTTCCATCATATATAGCATGCATATGATTAAGTCCTAAACATAACTATATACATGCAATTTATATCCACACTTAAATGATGAAAGTAAGCAAGTGTACTTGGAATTAATGTCTCAATTCATTGAATTATTTGTCATAGTAATTTAAAGCTCTATCTAAATTCTTATACAAAAGCATAAGAAAAGAACTCATATCAAATGACTAATCATCCCAATCACTTGAACAAAATATGAATGCATGTCTTTTAATAAAAGAAGAGGGGGTTTTCATTCCTTAGCTAAATACACATTCAAATGTATGAAAGTTTTAAGCAAGTGTATCGCCATTGTTCTGCACTAAGGGAGTGAGGTAGGAACCTCGTTGGGGCTACTTAAGGCCGTTTGTCCGTGGAATGTCCAGACTAATATACTTGCTATTTTTAAATAAATATGGATGCATAAAAAACTATAATAATAGAAAATGCCATGTAAAAGTAGAGTTTAATTTATTTAGTCTATTTGTGTAAATGAATTAAGCTCTATCTAAATTACAATGTCAAAGTGCATAAAAATGAAATCAAATGCGCCACCATTATTCTCACGAGTGAGGTAGGAACCTCCTTTGGGCTACTTAAAGTCATATGTCCCAGGAATGTCCAGACTAATATACCCATTAACATTCAAACTTATGCAAGTCAACATATAAATGTAAGAAAGAGACTCACTTCATACATGATATTCAGCTTATGTATGTCACAATCTATATATATATATATATATATATATATATATATAAATCTATCATATATATATATATATATATATATATATATATATATATATATATATATATATATATATATATATATATATATATATATATATATATATATATATATATATATCATTATTCATTTATAAGCTTTTGAAATTACATCTGAGATTTAATAGTGTTAATAGCCACACATATTTTTAATTAAGCCAACACATGCAAATTGACATAAAGGAAATCATCTTCATTTAATTAATTTGAAATAAATGAATGCAAGACTACAAGTGGCATAAAATATTTTAACATGATTGGAAAGAAGTAAAACAACACAAGCATCTGATTTCATTCAATCCAACTAATTCCTAAGGACAATCACATTAAACAAGCTTATTTAAAATAAACCAAAGTTTCTTAAAACCATTTTTGATTTCATGTTTGATTTGATTTAAAAAATGTGAAAGAGGTTTGCTAATCTTAATCCCATTCCCCATATGAATGAGTTAAATTGATTCAATAAAAAGTAATTAGGTTGATTTTATGGCTTAAGTAGGATGAGGTATGAATTAAATCAATTAATTAAACCCTTACTTATATCACCTTAAGTTAATTAACTAATTAATGGTGAGACAACATGATATGAAACCACATGAAAAGAAAATTAGCAATTCTCCTAAGAATTGAAAGGGGCCTAATGCAATTAGCTCACATTAATTAAGCTTAAGGGATATAATTAATCACATTTATGATTTTTCTCACACATGTAAGCTAATCATAATTTCATTAAATTTATTTAGGCTATTAAACATCTAAAGAACTACCCAACATTTATTAATCAAAGTTAGAAATGAATTGGATTTTAAATTAATTTAATTAAGCCCTTAATTAGTTAATTAAATATTTTGATTATATTTTAATTAGGATAATGAAATTAACTTAGGGAAATATATCAAGAAAGAGGCCTCAATCTCAATCCTTAAGTCATTTCAAATAATTTGGCTCTAAAATAATTAAATTCCCTTTTATTTTAATTGATTAATTAAGTGGCTAATTAATTAAGTTTTACTTAATTTGAAACAAATGAAGAGGATTAATAAAATGGTCATAAAGAATAAACCTAATTCATTTCCGTAAGACTTTTCAATGTTAACAGATGGCAATAAGCTTAATTAATTAATTAATCCACTATTCATTTACTTAATTATCATTAATTAAGGTAAAATAGTAATTAAGGCTTAATCAATCAATTTTCCTAATTAACTATCCAATAAATTCTAATAAAAATATGGGAGGCAGAGGTCATTCTTGTAAACATCTCTGGAAAGTTTGAAATTAAATAGATAATTAATCAGTGTAATTAGGCTGATTAAACTTTTAATTAAACCTTAATTAAAAAATAAATTACTACTCAAAAAATAAATAATAATGTGGATTTCCCTTTGAAATACCTTTAAAATGAGCCCTCATTTATATTTTTTAGATTTTCTAAGATTAGTTATCAATTTTAGAAGTTTTAGCCTCAAAATTGATTTAATTAAACTAAATTAACTTTCTAACTTCATCGATGCCATGTGGCTACTGACATGGCATTCTGACATGGCACACTTTCCATGTGGTGCGATGGGATAGGCCATTTAAGTTGTCAAATCAGGATGCTGACTCAGATTATGATGGATGCGCTTTCCTATGGACCATCTAATCTAAGATCGGATGACCATGATTAAATCCCATGGTTAAGGTGGTTTAAATCAAGGGTTTTAACACGATTTGATCACTACCGTCTAATCCAATCACATGGAATGGACGACCATGATCCATCTTCATACAAGTGATGAACGATAGAGCCCATCCTCCATGAATCGCTTGATCCGAGCTCAGATCCACTCCGAACTCAACCCACACCTTCATGTGAAGGATCCACAAGGATCTAATGGCTAGGATGGGCTCAAATGCAAGTTCATTTCAAAAATGATCAACATATATTTATTTAAGGATCGGTTTTGAGAAATTACCTCAACGGAGCTTATGATCGGTGATTCCAACGATCGAGGTAGTTTCATTTAGTAAAAATGAAGCCCTATTGGGCCACACGAGCTTTGATTTAAGGTGGTTTGCTCTATAGACCAAGGCCCTCCCTTTGAATGTTTGATCTTGATCAAAGTATGGCTTCCGATGGCTTTGGAACTCAAGAGATGATTTTCTTGGCTTTGATTAGGTGTGGTGAAGGTGTGTGCAAGTTTAATTGAAGTTTGGTTAAGGGATGGATGGGTTTGAATCAAGGGAGGTCTCCCTTATTTTAGTTTCACATAGAAGAATCGAGGGAGGTTTGAAAATGCTGAGGGATTTTGTTTCTCACTTGGGGGCTTAGAGAGTGCAAATGGTGATGAATCTGAATTGAGGAGTACCCCTCAATTATGTGTGATGGACAGATGGGATCCTCCAATTTTTATCGATTCATCAGCATCGAGGCATCATAGGGTCACTGTCAGCTCCACGTGGCATGCTATGGTTAGAGAAAGTTATGGTAGGGAGCTCAAGGCAAGATTTGGCTTGATTGGATTGGCTTAGTCCTTTAAGTGCTCAACTTGGCTTGAGAAGGGAGGAGGTGAACTCCCATTGGTTCATAGCTAATCCTAGCTATTCTATGGTGGGATAGGAAGATTAAGCACACCCCATTTGGCACATTGATGCTATTAGAGGGAGATTTGCTTTGGAAAGAATCCAAAGAGGTTTGTCCAATGGCTAATTCCCTTGTGGGGTCCACTTGGATTTGCTAGTTGATTGGGAGTGATCTAGAACTGGTTTGGGTCAGGTTTGGCCAACTCCTATGGTCCTATGGGTTGGTTTGGGGTGGTTTGGTTCATTTGGTCAAATGGGCTCATATGGGTTCATGTTGGGTTAGGTTAACCAATTGGTCAAATTGGGTCAAACCAAGGCTTGGGTTAGGTTTAAATGATGATTTGAAGAGTTTTGTTTCAAGTGGTTTAGATTAATTTGGCTTAGCTTTGATTTTGCTCATTTGGATTCAAATAGATCAAATAAGTTCACCAATTCGATAAATTTGACCAAATTGGGTTGGGATAGTGTTTTCATGTTCAATTGGTTGATTGAAAATGATTGTAGGCTTTATTTTGGTTTGATTTGGGTTTAATTTAGATTTTGGCCAATTTGACCTTTTAGATCAATTTGGGCTAGGTTGGTTCAAGTTGACTTTTGGTCAAATTAGGCTTAATCATGGCTTTGGTCAGGTTCAATAATTGATTTGGAATGAACATGAGCTATTGGTTGTAATCAATTTGGATCAAATCATGATTTAACCCATTTTGGCTTTTAGGCCAATTCAACTTAGGTCAAATCATCAATTGGACTTGGTTTGTCTCAATTGAGATTTGATCATGTTCAATCATTGATTATGAATTGGTTTGAATCAATGGTTTCAATTAATTTGGTATATGGTGGGTTTTGGCTAGTTTAGGTTTCATTTAGGCTAAGGTTGACTTGGTCAAAGGACCAAGTTGACTTGGTTTGACCAATTCAAGGTAGTTGATCACCCAAAGATGATTGTTGATCATGATATGAGGTTTGGATGGGCTTGGTTCAATCCAATTGGATTAGAACTTGGCTCAAAAGGGTCTTTTAGGTGATTTTGGGTCAAGTGAACCTAAATGGGTCAATTGGTTTGGTTTTGGCAAGTTTAGTTGAACTCAAATATGAGCCCGGATGAAAATATAAATCCAATTGCAATTGGTTTGGAGTCAAATGAATTTTGGTTCATTTGATAATTTCAAGTCAAAAGGTCAACATGGGCTTGACTTGAGTTGACTTGGATTTGGTTTGATAATTATAGTTTATGTTTAAATTTGGGTAAGTGATTGAAGGAATAATTGATTCGTGAAGAAATCCATGGTTTTGGGTTGATTTCGATATCATTTAGCCAAGTTCAAGATATTGCTAAAAGGCTAAAATTGGAAATTTGATTTGATTTGGGTTTTTTGTCCATTTTGATTTATATTTCATTTATATTTGTGATTATAAATGATGATATAAATGGTTATGAGAAAATCACTTGAGTTTGGAGTGATTTGGAAGCAAATTTGGCCAAGTTTAAGGATGTAAATCAAAAGGGCTTAAGTAGAGAATTGATTTGATTTGATTAATTTTTGGTCATTAGAGGGTAGGTTTCATTTATATTTGTGGATATAAATGAAGAAATAATTGATTTATAAAGAAATCAATTTGGTTTGAGATTTGATTAAGCTTTTGGAGGTAAGTCCATATGGCTTAAGAAAGGTCTTAATTCGGTTTGATTTAGTTTGATTTGGTTTGTCATTTGAATTTGGATTTCATTTATATTTGTGAATATAAATGAAAGAATGATTATAAAGAAATCAATCAAGTTTGATTTATTTTAAAGGGGTTTTGGCTAAGCATATGAGGGTGGTTCATGGAAGGGATTTTAGAATTTGAATTTGATTTTGGGTTCTAGTCAATTAAATTGGGGTTGTTTTGAATTTAGTTAAGGTTAAGTCCATAAGATAAAATCAAAGGGCTTAGAAAGGTTTTTTATAGTTTGAATTTGATTATGGGTTTCAATCATTTGGTTTGGAATTGATTTATGATTTGGATTTGAATTGGTAGTTTGGTTTGAGGAAGGAAGCATGGATTGGGTCTAAGGATATAGAGGCAAGTTTTCTTAAATCCCTAAGGCATGATCTATTCTCTGGCTAATCCTTCATGTCTTTACCTTAGGTTAAGTGTTCACCTAATCACTAGAAGTGTCTTAAGACTAAAGAACTCTTGGTGTCTATAAGAGTCCTACATCTATGATGAGGAAGTTGAGAACTCACTCCAAAAGTGAGGTCAACAGTATTTTTTAGGGTTTAGGGTTTAGTGTTAGTTTTAGGTTTAGGGTTTAGGATTAGGGTTTAGGATTTAGGGTTTAGGGTTTAGGGTTTAGTATTTTTAAAAATTAAGTAAACTAGTAGTTTTTGGTTTATTTAGTTTATTTAGATTATTTTTTTATTTATTTTAGTTTATTTAATTTTTTTATTTTTATCTAGGTTTAATTTTTATTTTATTTAGTTTGTTTATTTATTTTAGTTTAGGTTTTTATTTTAGTTTTTTTAGGTTTAGGTTTAGGTTTATTTTATTTTTTAGTTTTATTTTTTATTTTATTTTTTAGGTTTAGGTTTTATTTTTTATTTTTAGGTTTAGGTTTAGGTTTTAATTTTATTTTTTTAGGTTCACATTTTAAGTTTTTATTGTAGGTTTATTTTTAAGTTTTTAGTTTTAGTATTTGGCTCATGATTAATGATTAATTAAGCTAAGGGGTTTAAGTTATGAAATTTCATAACCCCTCTCAAACATATGAATTGGATTTTGATTTCCTTAATTGTACTTAGGCTCTTGAACACCTAAGCATTTACCCAAGATAGATTAGTTAAGCTCTAGAAATTTTTAGAAATTTATGAAATTAATTAAGGGGGCAATTCGTGAATTAACCCTTTAATTAAGGTTGGGTTAAAGAAGGAAGAGGGGTTTAAGGAATATCTTAAGGAAAGTATCCCAAAATTATTCCCTAAATCTCATATTCAGTTAATCAAAACTTAATTGACTCAATTAAAGGGTTAAACCACTAATTATACCCATAATTAAGCTTAATTACATTAAGGGAGTGATTAAGGAATGAACTAGCAATTCCTCTAAATAAATCACCAATAAATAAGAAAATTAGGGGAGACAGGAGTCATTCCACTAATTATGCACAAGAAGTTTGGGACTAATCAATGGAGTAATTAGAGGGTAATTAGCAAAATAATATTCCTAGTAAAACCCAAATCTAGAGAAAAGCACTATTCAAAATCCATTGAAATCATTTTTAGAATATTCTATGTTCAATTATCTATCCAATGCAATTTATTTCATTTTTTTTATTTTTCTAGGCTTAGATATGAATTTAGAAAGTTTTCATGATTAATTAGGTGATTTAATAGCCTAATTAAATGTTTAATACCATCGGTACCACGTGGGCAGCTGACGTGGCATGCATTTTCCATGTGGTGTGATTGGATTTGATATTTAAGTTATCATATCGTAGCACCTCATCTGTGGCGGCGCTACGCGCTTTCTCTTCTCTCGTCTGATCAAGGATAGGATGGCTGAGATTAAACCTGCAGTTCTAAAGGATAAATGTGTGGGATCTACGTGTCTTAATCACGATCGTCCATCCTAAATGTGTGGATGGATGGCCTCTGATCCTTCCCTCTATTTTCTTGCAGGAGAGGACACTCGTCCATCTTTTAAAGGATGATCTGAGCTCGATTGAGCTCGGATTGATCCCAAAACTTACCCAGACCATCTAAGCATAATGGCAAACATATCTAATGGCTAGAATCTCATGGGATTAAACATCACTTCATAAAGGACCAGACTATATTGAAATTATGCTTGATTTAATGGCTAACCTAACCAGAGGTGATCATCGGTGCCTAATTCCCTTGGAGAAGCATCATCTAGTGGAGATGAAGCTTTGTTGAGAGTTTGAGGTCTTGAGAATGGGTGGATCCTCCTATGGACCAACTCCTCCTTGACTTGAGCTCAGTTTTGATCAAGGTAGCACCCCTTGCCTTTGGAGCTTGGGAAAAAGCTTGGGTGAGTTTGATTGAGCTCCCTGATGGAGCTTGCAAAGGGAATTTGATTGATATTGAGTGTAGGCTAAGTTTGATTTTGAGTGGAGCTCCCCTATTTTCAAGCTATGAAAATTGAGAAAATGGAAAATGGGAATTGCTTGAGAGAGCTTGGGGAGGCTGGGAAATGACTTCTCTAGCTTCCTCTTGCTCAATCAAGGACGATGGAAAGAATTCAAATTAGGGGAGTATATCTCCCCTTGAGCAATCATGAAGCTTCTCCTTCCATTTTGATACAATTGACCACCTTGAGTGGGTTTGTTAGGCTATTTAGGGTGTCCTTGCAATCGGTTTGGCTAGTGGAGTGGAGTAGTGGAGCTTGCATGTGCTTAAATCAAGTGGAGGAGGATTCCATGTGCTTAATTTCATGCAAGTGGTTAGTTTTAGCCTTAGGCTAGGTTGTGTGCACCACACCCCTAGTGTTCACTTGATCCACTAAGAGGGTGCCAGGTCATTATGGAGAGGATTTGACCAAATTCCAAGTAGATTTGCCAAAATTTACCCTTTGACCTAAGGGTAAAAAGGTCATTTGGCTTGGATTTTAATTTGAATATGTTTGGTATGTTTGAAAAATGGGTTAGGCCAAGTTTCATTGAATTTGGAGTTGGTTTGATATGATTTGGCTCATGTTGACCCATTTAGGTCAAAATGGGTCAACTTTGGTCAAGTTGACCAATTGGTCAAATTGGGTCAAACCAAGGGTTGGGTCAAGTTCATCTGACCATTTGAAATGTTTTGGTGGCTCTGGTTTGATTCAATTTGGTTTATATTTGGTTTTGGTGGATCTGGTTCAATTTGATCCAAGCCACACATAAAAGCTTCAATCATTTAAGAAACTATGAAAAGCATGCCGTCCTAATGCACTATGTAAACATAACATAAAATAATTATATAAATTATCATAAAAGAATAAAAGGCGGTACTATCGTAGAACCCGAAGAGAGAAAAGATGGGTAGCCAAGCTCTAACCTTATACAACCTTGAATATGAAAGAATAATTATAATTGTATTAAATGCTATGGGGCTCTTCTTTCTTCATATCTCCATTTTTCATTTGGTTTTTTCTTTGATTTGGATGGTGCTTGCTTCAAAGGCATCACAGGACACCCCAAGACAAAGCCTTATGGCCACTGCTCATCCTAATCTCCCATAGCACTAATCCTAATTCATACTACAAAAATTACAATTATGTGGAAAAAGTAAATCTAACTACACCTACAAAATAGAGGTTAGCTAAACATACATATAATCCCAAGAAGTTGTATTTATAATTTGGACTTAGCACCCTACACATGGGTAACTAAGCCCAACTATTCTAACTTGGATTATGCTTAAGGATTTAGGAAACCTACAAAAAGAGCATTCACATTTATTTTTAAGCATCCCTTAAGCATAATCCTCTGTAGAAAACATAATTTGCTAATATTGGTCTATCATCCAGTCTACAAAGCATACACCCTAACATCCAATCTAAAATAATACATCATAAAACAAAATACATCACATCATACACATCCTAACTTAGAGCTAGAGTGGTAACTTAATTCTAATGTGTGTTTTAAGGCATGTGTGGTAAGTCTTGTTAGGCATTAGTGTTGTATTTTCTAAGTGTAGAAGAATTCATTAAAATGAAAGGTTGATTTCATTAGAAGTAGTTTAATTGATTTGAGGATTTTAATTTGTGTTTTTTTCATTTCATTTGATTACACTTAGCAACTAAGTGTTTTAAAGAGAAAAAAATAGGATTGCCCTCTTTCATCCCTACCTTAAGTCATTTTCTAAAGTATATTAATTTGATTTAGTTCTCTTTAATGAATAGCTTATTAAATGATTTAATTAATCCTAAGTTTAGGTTCACTTTAAATAATCCTATTCAAAATGAAAGGCATCTTAAGATTAATTTAATTGAATTACTACCACTTGACATATATTAAATCATTCCTTTCCATCACATGTAACATGTAATATGATTTAATCCTAAGTGTGTCTATACATGCAAGATATTTTAGCATACTTAAATGATGAATGTATGTGTATGTTTAGAATTTATATTTTATTTGATTGAATTATTTAAACATATTAATTCAAAACTTTATCCAAAATCTTACAAAAAAGTACATATGAATGAAATTAAATAGGCATGTGTATTAAACCAAGAAAGTGAGGTAATCAAATGACTTCCTTGGAGCTTAAAGCCTCATATTCTGGGATGTCTAGTCTAACTACCCATTTGCATTCAAACATATGTAAATTCATACATGAACATAGGAAGTAAGCTCTAAATCATTTGGCTAATTAATTCAACCACTTAGTCAATTATGAATGCATGCAATTTTAATGTAAAATGGGATTTTCATTCACTAATCACATATACATATACATGTACAAAGATATAGGAAAGTATGTGTCGTTGTTAAACCAAGGAAGTGAGGTAATCAAATGACCTCCTTAGGGCTAACTAAAGCCTCATATTCTCGAGATGTCCATATTATATACTTGCTTTTATTGGACACACATGGATGTATACATAAATGAGGGAAAAGAAAACCATGCAAAAAATTGTATATATTTTTTTTGAATTAATATATATGAATTAAAGCTTTATCCAAATTCTAATGTTGAAATACATAAGAATGAAATCAAATGGGCACGTGTCATTGTTAAACTAGGGAAGTGAGGTAATCAAATGACCTCCTTGGAGCTAGCTAAATCCTCGTATTCCTGGAATGTCCAGACTATATAGCCATTACCATTCAATCTTATATAAATCAACACATGTATAGAAAAATGAGAACTCAACATTCATATACTTAAGAAATAAGCACATACATTATGTATTTATAACTAGCATCATAACACATATTATTATTCATTTATAAGCTTTTGAAAAATACATTTGGATTTAATAATGATAATAAGCATGCATATATTAAATTAAATCAACACATGCAAGCTTACATAAAGGAAAACATTTTTATTTTACTTGATTTTGAAAAGATGGATGCATGAATTCAAATGACATACCAAATTTAACATGATTGGAAAGAGGACAATCAAATATAAGCATGTGATTCATTCAACCAAACTAGTTCTTAAGGATAATCAAATCAAATAAGATTATTTAAAAGCAAAACCAAAGCTTCTTTATTAATTAAGTTTTGGATGTGTTTTGATTTAAAGAAGAGAAGAGAAATCATCACTTGCTATTTAAACCCATTCCCACATTAGTGATTTGATTTAATTTAATGAAATGTAATAAAGTTGAATTTATGGATTAATTAAGTTAAACTCTTAATTACATGAATTAATTACCCTTGCCTATGTCACCTTAAAGTAATTAACTAAATAATTATAAGCCAACATGATATGCATTGAAAATAAACTTGTAATGATCTTAGGAAATAAAAGGGGCCTAATTTAATTGGCTCATGATTAATAGTTGATTAAATTAAAAGACTTAATTAATTACCCTTATGGTTTTCCCATACATGCAAACTAACCATAATTTCATTAAGCTCCTTTAGGTTACTAAACACCTAAAGATATATCCCATGATTTAATTAATTAAAGTCTGGTGTGATTATAATTTCAATTTGATTAAGTGATTTAATTAATTAGTTAAATCTTAATTATTTCATTTTAAAAAAGGGTGAAATGAACTTAGGGAAAGGGGTCCCAACCCTATTCCTTAGTTCACTTACTATTGAACAATGATTAATAAACTTAATTAACTAATTTATTAAGGTTCATGGGATTAATTAATTATTAATTAACTTAAAAAAGTAGTTAAGATTTAATTAATCAATTTTCCTAATTATGTGAGAAATAAATCCCAAGAAAATCAAGGGAGGCAGAGGTCATCCGTTTAAATTAACCCACAAATTTTGAGATTAATTGCTTAAGTAATTATGGAGTAATTAAGCTAATTAATTTTGTAATTAAACCTTATTTAAACATTAATTATTATTCAAAATTAGTTAAGATCATTTTTAATTAATTCTCCTCTAAAATACCTTTAAAATGAGTATTTATTTATATTTTTATTTCTCTATGATTTTTTAGAAGTTTTAACCATTAATAATGATTAATTTAGCTAATCTGTTGGTGCCATGCATTACGCGACTTTCACATGACATCCGATTGGCTTCTTAAAACTTATCGGACTCAACACCTACATGGCTACGGATCGCTTTCTGTCGCCATCTCAATCTAAGATCAAACTTGATTAATCCCATAGCTTAGTAGGATTAAATCGGTCGTAGATCTAATCACGACCGTCCATTCTGATCATGCAGAATAGATGGTGCGTGATTTAACATCACATCAATGAGGGAGAATAGAGTCCATTTTCCATTGCTCACTTGATCTGAGCTTACCCAAGCTCAGATCAACTCTAAAGGGATCCCACACCTTCGACATTGGTGGAGGATCTACAATCAAGATCACACATGATGCAAGTTTTCTTTAAAAAGCTTCAACCCATTTTTACATAAGGATTAGTTTTGGAAGCATACCTCATCGGAGCTCAAGATCAGTGGCTTGAACGATTGAGGAAGGTTCATCTAGTAGAGATGAAGCCCTATTGAGCGATATTGGATCAATTCCTTGACATTCACTCGAAGGCCATGAACTAAGATTTTATTTGACTTTCATCAAGTCCCACCTCGGTGCTCGTGAAGCTTGGGAGATGATTGTTCTTGCTTTCAGAGGCCTAGGGAAGGTGTGCAAAGTTAATTTGAGTTTGATGGAGAAATGGTGAATTTAGGTTAGAAATGGGAGTGTCCTATTTTGGGATGGACGGGAATGGCATTTTTTGAATGAGGAATGAGCTTGGGAGCTTAGGAAATGGCTTTAGCGGCTCATCTTGAGTAGCTAGGGCTCTGAGGAATGATTTTTGTGTGTGTTTGAGTGAAAATGAGAGGGTTTATACCCTCCCCCCCTCCTTCATCTTGATCAGACAGTTGGATTGAGTTTGGCTTTTAGTGGCCATCCAATTATCTCAGGGAATGATGGGTGGCAGGTAGGAGGTGAGTTACCTCGGCTTGGTTAGTTAAAGGTATGGAGGTGGGCTGCCAAGGAGGAATCATGGGTGTCCTTTGGGTTTTAAATGCTAATGGGGAGTAAGGAGATTTCACCTTATGGGTCATGGATGACCACCCATAGGTTAGCAGTTCTAGGTGCTTAGGTGGACCATTGGGAGAGTACCAAGTTGCCAGGAAATTAAAGACCACTTACATGGGTGATTTATCTCATATGATGCCTTTTAACCAATGGGAGAATGATCATTTGGCATTGGATTTGATTTAGGTAGATTTGAAATGAGCCAAAAGTGGGTTAGCCCAAATTTCAAGTCAATTATAGTTGATTTGGTTAGGTTTGATTCAATTTGACTAATTTAGGTCAAATTGGGTTAGGTTGGGTCAGGTTGACCAATTGGTCAAATTGGGTCAAACTAAGGGTTGGGTTAAGTTCATATGATCATTTGGGATGTTTTGATTCAATTAGTTTGGTTTATTTTGGCTTAAATTTGATTTTGGCTCATTTGAATTCATTTGGGTCAAATGGGTTAAGTTGACCAATTTGACCAAATTGGCCAAATTAGCTTTGATTGGGTGTTGGTTTAGGTTTAGTTGACCAATTGATGATGATTGTATACTTTGGTTTCAATTAAATTGGATTTGGTTTTGATTTAGGCCAACTTGAACCTTTAGGTCAATTTGGGCTAAGTAGGTCAATTGGGTTCAATTGGGTCCAATCATGGCTTTGGTCAAGTTCAACAATCAATTTGGAATGAACTTGAGCCATTAGTTGCAATCAATTTGGTTAATATTTAGATTCGACCCAATTTGATCTTTTAGGTCAATTTGGGTCAACTTGGGTCAAGAAAGTTTAGGGTTTAGGGTTTAGGATTTAGGGTTTGGGGTTTAGGGTTTAGGGTTTAGGTTTAGGGTTTAAGTTTTAGTTTAAGGTTCAGGTTTTAGTTTAGGGTTTAAGGTTTTTGTTTTTTTTTAACAAAGAAGAAATTCATATTCAACATGTCATCTTTTCAAATTTATCAACCAAGTAACAAACCAGGGTAGTGAGGTAGTGAAATGACCTCCTTGTAAAGCCTTGTGTTCCAGGGATATCAGGCTATATACCCATTATTCAATCTTATATAAATCAACACATGAATGAGGAAAGAGAACTCAATATTCATGCACTTAAGCTATAAGAACATGTATTTTTTATTTATTTATAACTAGCATGATAATACATATTATTATTCATTTATAAGCTTTTGAAAAATACATTTGGATTTAATAGTAATAATATGCATATATTAAATTAAATCAACAAATGCAAGCTTACATAAAGGAAATCAATTTTATTTACTTGATTTTGAAAAGATGGATGCAATTCAAATGACATACCAAATTTAACATGATTGGAAGAGGACAATCAAATATAAGCATGTGATTCTTTCAACCAAACTAGTTCTTAAGGATAATCAAATCAAATAAGATTATTTAAAGCAAACCAAAGCTTCTTTTTTAATTAAGTTTTGGATTTGATTTAATTTAAAAGGAGAAGAGAAATCATCACTTTGTTGTTTTAAACCCATTCCCACATTAATGATTTGATTTAATTTAAGGAAATATAATTAAGTTGATTTATGGGTTAATGAAGTTGAACCCTTAATTAGATGAATTAATTGAAATCATCACTTGTTGTTTTAAACCCATTCCCACATTAGTGATTTAATTTAATTTAAGAAAATATAATTAAGTTAATTTTATGGGTTAATTAAGTTGAACCCTTAATTAGATGAATCAATTCATTCTTATATATGTCACCTTAAAGTAATTAACAAAATAATTATGAGCCAACATGATATGCATGGAAAATAAACTTGCAATGATCTTAGGAAATAAAAGGGGCTGCAATTGGCTCATGATTAATAGTTAATTAGATTAACAAACTTAATTAATTACTATTATGGTTTTCCAACCCATGTGGACTAACCATAATTTCATTAAACTCTTTTAGGTTATTAAACACTTTAATATCTGCCCCATGATTTAGTTCATTAAGGTCTAATGTGATTATGATTTCAATTTGATTAAGTGATTTAATTAATTAATTAAATCTTAATTAATTTCATTTTAAAAAATGGTGAAATGAACTTAGGGAAAGGGGTCCCAACCCTATTCCTTAGTTCACTTAGTGTTGAACAATGATTAATAAACTTAATTAACCAATTTATTATTGTTCATGGGATGTGTTATTCATTAATTAACTTAAAAGAGTAGTTAAGGTTTAGTTAGTCAATTTTCTTATTTAAGTGAGCAATAAATCCCAAAGAAAATCATGGGAGAAAAGCGTCATCCCATTAAATTAACCCACAATATTTGAGATTAATTGCTCAAGTAATTAAAAGTAATTTAGCTAATTAATTTTTTAATTAAACCTTATTACTATTCAAATTTATTAAGATCATTTTTAATTAATTCACCTTGGAATACCTTTAAAATGAGTATTTATTGGCATTTTTTATTTCAATATGATGTTTTATGATTTTAGAACTTTCATTAAAATGATTAATTAAGCCTAATTAAAGCCTAATCCTTTTGGCACCACATGGCGCACTGATGCGACATGTTTTCCATGCGGTGCAGCGAGATTGGCTACTTAAAACTTATCTGACTCAACACCTACATGGCGGTGGCGGAAACGCATTCTTGTTCATCATCTGATCTAAGATTGGATGGCTATGATTAATCCCATAGATTAATAGTATTAAATGAGATCGATCGTCCATTCCAATCATGCGGAATGGATGGTACCTGATCTAACGTCATGTGAGTGAGGAGAATGGCATGCACTTACTTGCTCACTTGATCAAGCTTAAGCTTGGATCAACTCAAGATCCCACACCTTATCGATTGGAGAATCCAGCGATCAATATCACATGAGATGTAAGTTTTCTTCAAAGATCTCAACTTTAGCTAAGATCAATTTTGGAAGCATACCTCCGAGCTCAAGACTAGTTGCTCGAACAATTGAGAAAGCTTCATCTAGTGGAAATGAAGCCTTGTTCAGTAGCAATTGGATCAATTCCTTGACATTCAATCAGAAGATAATGAACTGATGATTTGGAGCTCAGTTTTGATCCTTGATCCCACCTTGGCTCAAAAGCTTGGGAGATGAGTTATTGCTCAGAGGCCTAGGGAAGGTGCGTGGAAAGTTAATTTGAGTTTGATGGAGACATGAGAAAGTTAGGCCAAATGAGTGTCTATTTGGATGGGCGAGAATGGCATTTTTTTATCGAGGAACGAGCTTGGGAGCTTAAGGATTGGCAGTAGTAGCTCATCTTGGGTAGCTATGGCTCTAAAAAATAATTTTTGTTTGTGTTTAAGTGGAAATGATGGGGTGTATACCCCCTTTAACTTGATCAAGCGGTGGGATTGCATTTGGCTTCTACTAGCCATTCAACCATCTCAAGGAGTTGTGGGTGGAAGGGAGGAGGTGAGTTGGCTCAGCTTGGTTGGTTGAAGGTGTGGAGCTGGCTAGGAGGAATCATGAGTGTCCTAGGGTTTGAATGCTTTAATGGGGAGGTGAGTGATTTCACCTCTTATGGGTAATGGCCGACCTAACCATCCCATGGGTCATGTTGGGTAGTGTCCTAGGTGCCTAGGTAGACCATTGGGAGATTACTAAGTGGCCAAGGAATGAAAATATCCACTTACATGGGTGATTTATTTCATGTGATGCCCTTGACCTAAGGGTAAAATTATTATTTGGCATTGGATTTGATTTGGGCAAATTTGAAATGAGCCAAAAGTGGATTAGCTCAAATTTCAAGTCAATTGGAGTTGATTTAGTTAGGTTTGGCTCAATTTGACTCATTTAGGTCAAATTGGGTTAGGTTGGGTCAAGTTGACGGTTGGTCAAGTGGGTCAAACCAAGGTTTTAAGTTCATATGCTCATTTGGGATGTTTTGGTTTAATTGGTTTGGTTTAGTTTGGATTAGATTTAATTTTGGCTCATTTGAATTCATTTAGGTCAAATGGGTTAAGTTGACCAATTTGACCAAATTAGAAAAATTGGCTTGGGTTGAGTGTTGGTTTGGGTTTTGTTGACCAATCAAAGATGATTGTAGGCTTTTGTTTCAATTATTTTAAATTTTGTTTTGATTTAGGCCAACTTGAACCATTAGGTCAAATTAATAAGTAGGTCAATTGGGTTTGGGTCCAACCATGGCTTTGGTTAAGTTCAACAATCAATTTGGAATGAACTTAAGCCTTTGGTTATAATCAATTTGGTTTATATTTTGATTTGACACAATTTTGTCTTTTAGGTAAATTTGGGTCAACTTGGGTCAAGAGGGCCAATTGGGCTTGGTTTGACTCAATTGAAGGTCAAGTCATATTCAAATATAGATTTTGATTTTGTATGAGTCATTGGTCTAAAGGGATTTGGATTAGGTTTTCAATTATTATTTATAGTTATTAGTTTAGTTTTTAGTTTTGTTTAATTTTAGTTAGTTTAGGTTATTTAGTTTAGTTATTATTAGTTTAGTTATTAGGTTTAGGTTTAGGTTTAGGGGTTTAAGTTTATTAGTTAGTTTATTTTATTAGTTTAGGTTTAGGGGGGTTTAGGGTTTAGGGTTTAGGTTTAGTTTTATTAGTTTAATTTTAGTTTTAGTTATTAGTTAGTTATTATGTTTAGGGTTTAAGTTTAGGTTTAGGTTTAGGGTTTATGGTTTTAGTTTAGTTTGTTATTTATTTATTAGTTTAGTTTAGGCTTTAGGGTTTAGGATTAGTTTAGGTTTAGGGTTTAAGGTTTAGCGTTTAGGGTTTAGGTTAGTTTTATCAGTTTTATTAGTTTTAGTTTTATTAGTTTTAAGTTTTGGTTTATTAGTTTAGTTAGTTTAGATAAGTTAGTTTAGTTTTAGTTTTTGTTTAGTTTAGTTATTAGTTTGTTAGTTTAGGTTTAAGTTATTTTTAGTTATTTAGGTTTTTATTAGTTTATTAAGTTTAGTTTTTAGTTTAGTTAAGTTTAGGTTTAGGGTTTAGGATTAGGGTTTAGGGTTTAGCTTTTAGTTTATTAGTTTTAGTTAAGTTTAGTTA
This sequence comes from Cymbidium sinense, assembly GCA_021442155.1. Classification (NCBI taxonomy): domain Eukaryota; kingdom Viridiplantae; phylum Streptophyta; class Magnoliopsida; order Asparagales; family Orchidaceae; genus Cymbidium; species Cymbidium sinense. Next base: position 171,821,522 of record CM038214.1, read on the forward strand.
TTAGTTTAGTTTAGTTTATGGTTTAAGATTTAGGTCTATTAGTTTATTAGTTACTTTTTAGTTATTAGTTTAGTTATTATTAGTTTATTAGTTTCAGTTTAAGTTTGTTTAGTTATTTTAGTTATTAGTTTTAGGGTTTAGCTTTATGGTGTTTAGGGTTTAGGTTTAATTTAGTTCAATTAGTTTTTATTAGTTTATTTATTTGTTAGTTTAGTTTTTAGTTTAGGTTTAGAGGTTTAGGTTTTAGTTTAATTTTATTAGTTTAGGGTTTATGTTTAGGTTTTAGTTTTTATTATTATTAGTTTTTATTTTGTTAGTTTAGTTTAGTTATTAATTTATGGTTTAGGTTTAGGTTTAGTTTGGTTTAGTTTATTAGGTTTAGGGTTTAAGGTTTAGAGTTTAGGTTTAATTTAGTTTAGTTAGTTTTTAGTTATTTAGTCAATTTAGTTACTAGTTATTAGGGTTTAGGGTTTATGTTTATTATTTTAGTTAGCATTAGTTTTAGTTTTAGTTTTAGTTTAGTTATTAGTTATTAGTTATTCTTAGTTATAGTTAGTTTAGTTTTAGTTATTTGTTTAGATTTAAGTTATTGATTACTTAGTTTAGGTTTAGGTTTTTAGGGTTTAGGTTTAGATTTAGGTTTAGGTTTAAGTTTTAAGTTTAATTTAGTTAATTAGGTTTATGTTTATTTAGTTTTAGTTATTAGGGGTTTTGGTTTAGTTTCAGTTTAGGTTTAGTTTAGGTTTAGGTTCATGTTTTATTAGGTTTTATTAGGTTTAGGTTTAGGTTTAGTTATTAGTTTAGTAAGTTTGGTTTAGGGTTATTAGGTTTAGGTTTAGTTTAGTTTAAGTTTAGTATAGTTAAGTTTAGCATTTTGGTTTAGGTTATTAACTAGTTTTAGTTTAGTTAGTTTAGTTTTATAAGGTTTAGGTTTAGGTTTAGTTATTAGGTTTAGGTTTTATTAATTAAATAGTTTAGGGTTTAGTTTTAATTATTGTATTAGTTATTAGTGTTTAGTTAGTTTTAGTATATTAGTTAGTTTAGTTATTACTTATTAATTAGTTAGTTTTATTAATTTATTAGTTTAATTATTAGGTTAGCTAGTTATTAGTTTAGTTATTAGTTAGTTTAATTAGTTTATTAGTTAGTTTAGGGTTGGGGTTTAGGGTTTTGTTTTAGGTTTAGGGTTTAGGTTATTAGTTTTAGGTTAGTTATTAGTGAGTTAGTGTAATTATTAGTTTATTTATTAATTATATTAGTTTAATTAGTTTATTAGGTTTAGTTTAGTTATTAGTTTAGTTTTAGTTTAGGTTTAGGGTTTAGGGTTTAGGTTTGTTAGTTTAGTTTAATTTTAGTTTAGTTTTTCTAGTTATGAGTTAGTTTTAGTTTTATTAGCTTTATTAATTAGTTTTATTAATTAGTTAGTTTTAGTTAGTTTAGGTTAGTTTTATTAGTTTAGTTTATTTAGATTTTAGTTATTAGGGTTTAGGGTTTAGCTTCTTAGTTATTAGTTATTTAGTTATTTAGTTTTAGTTAGTTATTTAGTTTATTTTAGGTATAATTTTTTAGTTTAGGGTTTAAGTTTTGGGGTTTAGGTTTAGTTTAGTTTAGTTAGTTTATTAGTTTTTAGTTATTTTAGTTTGATTAGTTTATTAGGTTTAGGGAGTTTAGGGTTCATGGTTTAGGTTTAGGGTTTAGGCTTAGTTAGTTTAGTTAATTTATTATTATATTTATTAGTTTATTAGTTTAGTTATTATTAGTTTTAATTTAGTTAGTTTTCTTAGTTTAGTTAGGTTTAGGGTTTAGGGGTTTAAGGTTTAGGGTTTATGGTTTAGGGTTTTATTTTAGTTAGTTTTAGGTTAGTCTAATTTAGTTAGGTTTTAGGGTTTAGGTTTAGTTTAGTTAAGTTTAGTTAGTTTTTATTAGTTTTTAGGTTAGTTTATTAGTTTAGTTTAATTATTAGTTTAGTTTAATTTTGTTTAGTTATTATTTAGTTTAGTTAGTTTAGTTATTATTTTAGGGTTCATGGTTTAAGGTTTAGGTTTAAGTTTAGGTTTAGTTTATTAGATTTTAGTTTTAGTTTAGTTATTTATTATTAGTTTTGGTTTAGGGTTTAGTTGATTAGTTTTATTAGTTTTATTAGTTTACTAGTTTTATTATTAGTTTAGTTAGTTTTAGTTTTAGTTAGTCTATTAGTTATTATTTGTTTAGGGATTAGGTTTTAGTTAAGTTATTATTATTATTTAGTTTTAAGTTTATGGTTTAGGTTTATTTAGTTTTAGTTTAGGGGTTTAGGGTTTAGGTTCAATTAGTTATTAGGGTTTAGGGTTTAGGATTAGGTTATGGGGTTTAGGATTTAGGTTTAGGTTAGTTATTAGTTTAGTTATTAGTTTTAGTTTAGTTTTATTAGTTTAGGTTTCATTAGTTTATTTAGTTTTTAGTTCAAGTTTTATTAGTTATTAGTTATTAGGTTTAGGGTTTAGGGTTTAGGTTTAGTTTTATTTATTAGTTTTGTTATTATTAGTTTAGTTTAGTTATTAGTATAAGTTTAGTTTAGTTAGTTTAGGTTTTATTTGTTAGTTAGTTTAGTTAGTTTATTAGTTATTATTTTATTAGTTATTAGTTTTTATTAGTAGTTTGGAGTTTAGGGTTTAGGTTTAGATTTTTATTTAGTTAGTTTTATTGTTTAATTATTTATTAGTTTATTAGGTTTAAGTTTAGGGATTAGGGTTTAGGTTAGTTAGTTTATTATTAGTTGTTAGTTAGTTTAGTTAGTTTAGTTTTATTTATTAGTTTAATTAGTTTAGTTTTTAGTTTAATTAGTTTAATTATTAGTTAGTTTAGTTTAGTTAGTTTAAGTTTAGTTAGTTGTTAGTGTTTATTTTTTAGTTTATTAGTTTTAGTTAGTTAGTTATTAATTTAGTTTAGTTAGTTTTATTAGTTTAGTTTTTAGTTAGTAGTTTAGTTTTAGTTGTTAGTTTAGTTAGTTTAGTTAGTTTTAAGTTTAGTTATTTTATTAATTTATTAGTTTATGTTTAGGTTTAGTAATTAGTTAGTTTTTATTTAGTTATTAGGTTTACTTTAGTTATTAGTTAATTTAGTTTAGTTAATTAGGTTTAGGGTTTAGGTTTAGTTTAGTTTATTAGTTTATTTATTAGTTTAGGTTCAGGTTTAGGGTTTAGGTTTAGTTAGGTTCAAAGTTTATGGTTTATGTTTAGTTAGTTAGTGTTAGTTTTAGTTTAGTTTAGTTATTTTAGTTATTAGTTTTAGGTTAGTTAGTTAGTAATTATTAAGTTTAGTTATTAGTTTAGTTAAGTTTTAGTTTAGCTATTAATTAGTTTAGTTAGTTAGTTTATTAGTATTAGTTTAGTTTATTAATTATTAATTTAGTTAATTAGTTATTAGTTTAGTTATTATTAATAATTAGTTTTAGTAGGTTTTATTAGTTATTAGGTTTAAGGTTTAGGGTTTAGGTTTAGTTAGTTAGTTTAGGGTTTAGGTTTAGTTTAGTTAGTTTACTAGTTTTTAGTTAGGTTTAGTTTAGTTATTTAGGTTTATTTGTTTAGTTTTTATTAGTTTAGGTTTAGTTTTAGGTTTAGGGTTTAAGTTTAGCTTTAGTTAGTTATTAGTTTTAGTTATTATTAGTTATTAGTTTAGGTTATTAGGGTTTAAGGTTTAGGGTTTAGGTTTAGATAGTTTAGTTTAGTTAGTTAGTTAGTTTTAGTTAGGTTTAGGTTCAGGTTTAGGTTTCAGAGTTAAGGGTTTATTAGTTAGTTTTGTTAGCTATTAATTAGGTTTAGTTTAGTTATTAGTTAATTAGTTTAGTTAGTTTAATTAGTTCTAGTTAGTTATTAGTTAGTTAGTTTAGTTTAGTTAGTTTTTAGTTAGTTTAGGTTTAGGGTTTAGGCTTAGGTTTAGTTAGTAAGGTTTAGGTTTAGGTTTTAACTAGATTAGTTTAATTTTATTAATTTAATTAGATTTAGGTTTAGGTTTAGGTTTAGTTTAGTTAGTTTGTTTTTTAATTAGTTAGTTTAGTTAGTTAGGTTTACATTTAGGTTTATTAGGGCTTAGGGTTTTAGTTATTAGGATTAGTTTATTAAGTTTTTTGTAAGTTATTATTAGTTTAGTTATTAGTTAATTAGTTTAGGTTAGGTTTAGTTTAGTTTAGTTTGTTTAGTTAGGTTTAGGGTTTAAGTTTATTATTAGTTTAGTTTATTAGGGTTTAGGGTTTAGGTTTAATTTAGGTTTAGGGTTTAGGTTTAGTTAGTTTAGATTAGGTTTAGTTATTAGTTTAGTTAGGTTATTTTAGTTTTAGTTAGGTTTAGTTATTAGTTTTAGTTATAGTTTATAATTTAAGGTTTAACGTTTAGGGTTTAGAGTTTAGGGTTTTAGGGTTTTGGGTTTAGGATTTATGGTTTAGGGTTTAGGGTTTAGGTTTTAGAGATTCGGGTTTTATGGTTTAGGGTTTAGGGTTTATGATTTAGGGTTGTAGGTTTAGGGTTTAGGGTTTAGTGTTAGTTTTAGGGTTTAGGTTTATTTAGTGTATTTAGTTTATTATTTATTTATTTGAGTTTATTTTATTTTTACTTTTTTAGGATTTTTTATTTTTATTTAGTTTAGTTTATTTATTTTAGGTTTATCTATTTTAGTTTATGTTTTTAATTTTAGTTATTTTTATGTTTAGGTTTATTTTTTAGTTGAGTTTTATTTTTATTTATTTTTTATGATTTATGTTTAGGTTTAAGTTTTTATTTTATTTTTTTAGGATTAGTTTTTGATTTTTATTTTATTTCTATTTTTAGGTTTTGTTTTTAGTTTAGGGTTAGGATTGTTTTTAGTTTATTTATTTTATTTAGTTTAGGTTTAGGTTTAGGTTTAGTTAATTTTATGTTTAGTTTAGTTTTTTTTTTCGTTTAGTGTATTTTAGTTTAGGTTTAAGTTTATTTTATTTTATTTATTTTAATTTTATTTTAGGTTTATGTTTTTTGATTTATTTTAGAGTTTCAATTTTATTTTTTATTTATAATTAGGTTTTATTATTAGGTTTATTTTTTAGGTTTAAGTTTTTATTTTATTATATTTTAGGTTTATTTTATTTTTGATTTTTATTTATTTAGGTTTTTTATTTATAGGTTTATTTTATTTTTTTATTTTAGTTTAGGTTTTTAGTTATTTTATTTTAGTTTATTTTATTTTTTATTTTATTTTATTTTTAGGTTTTGATTTTGGTTTAGTTTTGTTTTTTATTTTATGTTTTTTCTTATCTTATATAGGTTTAGGTTTTCTTTATTTATTTTATTTTTTTGGCTTTATTTAATTTAGGTTTAGGTTTTTAGGTTTTTAGGGTTTAAGGTTTAAGGTTTAAGGTTTAGGGTTTAGGGTTTAGGGTTTATGGCTTAGGTTTTTAGGGTTTAGAGTTTTAGGGTTTACGGTTTATGGTTAGGGTTCGGGTTTAGGGTTAGTTTAGTGTTTATGGTTCAGGCTTTAAGGTTTAGGATTTTATTGTTTAGGGTTTAGGGTTTAGGGTTTACGATTAGGGTTAGAGTTTAGGGTTTAAAGTTTGGGGTTTAGGGTCTAGGGTTTAGGGTTAGTTTTAGGGTTTACGATTTAAGGTATAGGGTTTAAGACTTAGGGGTTAGGGTTTTGGGGTTTGGCTTTAGGGTTTAAGATTTTTTTGAAAAGAAGTAAACAGGTTTATTTAGTTTACTTAGTTTATTTTTTATTTATTTTAGTTTATTTTAATTTTTCTTTCTATTTAGGTTTATTTTTTATTTTTATTTAGTTTAGTTTATTTATTTTAATTAGGGTTTTTTATTTTAGTTTATTTTTTAGGTTTAGGTATAGGTTTATGTTTATTTTTTTAATTTATTTTTATTTTTATTTTATTTTTAGGTTTAGATTTTATTTTTTATTTTTAGGTTTAGGTTTAGGTCTTTATTTTATTTTTCTAGGTTTAGGCTTTAGGTTATTATTTTACTTTTATTTTTAAGTTTTATTGTTTAGTTTAGGTTTAGGTTTATGTTTAGTTTATTTTATTTTATTCAGTTTAGGGTTTAGGTTTAGTTTATTTTAGGTTTAGGTTTTATTTATTTAAGTTTAGTTTTAGGTTTATTTTATTTTGTTTATTTTGGATTTGGTTTGTTTTTTAGCTTAAAGTTTTGATTTTATTTTTTATTTATTTTAAGTTTTATTTTTAGGTTTATGTTTTTGGTTTAGGTTTTTATTTACTTTTTATTTTATTTTATTTTAGGTTTATTTTATGTCTGTTTTATGTTTAGTTTTTATTTTATTTAGCCTTTTTATTATCTTGGTTTATTATATTTTTAAGTTTAGTTTAGGTTTTTATTTATTTTATTTTTGTTTAATTTTAATTTTTAATTTTATTTTATTTTTATTTCTAGGTCTAGGTTTAGGTTTAGGTTTTAGTTTAGGTTTCTATTTTATTTTATATTTTATATTTTATTTAGGTTTAGGTTTTATTTATTTATTTTATTTTTAGGTTTTTATTTAGTTTTAGTTTTAACACTTTTAGGTTTTAAGGGTTTATAGTTTATAGTTAGGTTTAGGGGTTTTAGTTTTAAAATTTAGGAGTTATAGGTTTTAGAATTTAGTGTCTAGGATTTAAGTTTAGGGTTTATAGGGTCAGAGGGCTCAGGTCTGTGGTTTAGGGCCAGAGTCTTTAGGGTTTTAAGCAGGGCCAGGCCCAGGGCCTAGAGTTTAGGGTCAGGGTTTAGGGTGGTTTGGGGTTTAGTGTTTTAGGCTGCCAGCATTTGAGGGCCTAGGGCTGGTTTAGTTTTATTTAGGGTTTGTGGTTATGGCTCAGGTTTAGGGTTTAGCTCAGTTTTAGGGTTTATGATCAGGGTTAGGGTGTGGCCTAAAGCCTAGAGTTTAGTTAAGGGTTTAGTTAATTTAGGGTTTCATTTTAGCTTCACGGCCCAGCTAGGTTAGGAGTTTTAGTGAGGTTTAGGGTTTAAGATTTAGGGTCAGGATTTGGTTTTGGCTTTAGGGTTTAACATTTAAAAATAATAATAACCAAACCAATATGTGTAGGATTTTAGTATTTAGTTTATTTTTTTTATTTATTTTAGTTTATTTTAATTTTCCATTCATTTTAGGTTTATTTTATTTTTTATTTTATTTTATTCTTAGTTAACATTTTTTTTAGTTTATTTTAGGTTTAAGTTTTGGTTTATGTTTATTTTTAATTTAGTTTTAATTTTATTTTATTTTTAGGTTTAGGTTTTATTTTTTATTTTTAGGTTTAGGTTTAGGTATTTATTTTATTTTTTTTAGGTTTAGGTTTTAGGTTTTATTTTAGGTTTATTTTAGGTTTTTTTGTTTAGGTTAGGTTTAGGTTTATGTTTAGTTTATTTTATTTTATTGAGTTTATTTTATGTTTAGTTTTTTTTATGTTTAGGATTAGGTTTTATTTATTTTAGTTTAGGTTATTTTAGTTTAAATTTAGGTTTATTTTAATTTGTTTATTTGAGATTTTGGTTTTTTAGTTTAGGGTTTAGGTTTTATTTTTATTTATTTTAGGTTTATTTTTAAGTTAATGTTTTTATTTACTTTTATTTTATTTTATTTTAAGTTTATTTTGTTCTGCTTTTAACGCTTAGTTTTATTTTATTTAGGTTTTAATTTTTTTGTGGTTTATTTTATTTTTAGTTTTGTTTAAGTTTTTATTTATTTTATTTTAGTTTAGTTTTAATTTTTTATTTTATTTTTATTTTTAAGTTTATGTTTAGGTTTTAGTTTAGGTTTTATTTTATTTTATTTTATTTTATTTTATTTAGGTTTAGGTTTTATTTATTTATTTAGGTTTATTTAGTTTAGGTTTAGCTTTAGGTTTTGTGTTTAGGGTTTAGGGTTGTGGTTCAGTTTGGGGTTTGGGATTTAGGGTCAGGTTTATGGTTTAGGGTTTAGGGGGGTAGGTTTAGGGTTGAGGGTTTAGGGTTTATGGTTGCCTAGGGTCAGATTGTTTGGGTGTGGCTCAGGGTTTAGTGAGTTTTTTTATTTTATAATTTTTCTTATTTTTTAAAAAAATTTAGTAAGCTGGTAGGTTTATATTTATTTAGTTTATTTAGTTTATCTAATTATTTTAGTTTATTTTATTTTTTATTTTTGCTTAGGATTATTTTTATTTTTATTTAGTTTAGTTTATTTATTTTAGGTATATTTATTTTAGTTTAGGTTTATTATTTTAGTTTATTTTTTACGTTTAGGTTTAGGTTTATGGTTTAGGTTTAGTTTTTTTTAGGTTATAGGTTGAGGTTTTATTTATTTTAGTTTAGTTTATTTTAGTTTAGGTTTAGGTTTATATTTTATTTTTTTAGGTTTTTTTTAGTTTAGTTTTATTGTTTATCAATTTTAGGTTTTAATTTTAGATTTATTTTTTTAGGTTTAGGTTTTACTTAATTTTATTTTATCTATTTTAGGTTTATTTTATTTTTATTTTAGGTTTTATTTTATTTATGTTTTTATTTTTAATTTAGTTTAGGTTTTATTTATTTTATTTTATTTTAGTTTTATTTTATTTTATTTTCTTTTAAGTTTAGGTTTATGTTTAAGTTTAGGTTTAGGTTTTAGGTTAGGTTTAGTTTAGGTTTTATTTTATTTTATTTGGTTTAGTTTTATTTATTTTATTATTACATTTATTTAGTTTAGGGATAGATTTTTTAACTTAGGGTTTAGGGTTTAGGGTTTAGTTGAGGGTTTGGTTTAGGGTTTAGGCTTTGGGGTAAGGTTTAGGGTTTAAGGTTTAGGGTTTAAGGTTTAGGTTTTAGGGTTTAGGGTTTAAGGTTTAGGATTTTAGAGTTTAGAAAGGGTTTAGGGTTTTTAGGGTTTAGGGTTGAGGGTTTAGGTTTTAGGTTTAGGGTTCAAGTTTTAGTTTAGGGTTTTTGGTTTTTTTAATAGAGAACAAATTCAGATTCAACATTTCTTCTTTTAAACTTCATCAACCAAGTAACACACCAAGTTTTCTAAGACACAAGACATAGATAAAAATGAGTGCATTGAGAGATAAAACCCTATAACTAGAACCGTCTTTATTGTAAATAAAGAGTTCCATAAGTGTCGATCGGACGCCTCTTCTTCGCTCCGTCATCAAAACCACCTCGGCCTCTCAAGTAGCAGGATCCACCATTATGTCCCCAATCTCACCCTCCACCACCACGGCTGTAACCTCCATTGCTCCTCCCGCCTCCATAACCACCACTGCTCTGACCACCACCTCCATATCCACCAGCACCTCCAGATCCCCCACCACACTGCGATAACTACCGTGTTTGCCTTCAGCTCCACTTCTAGTTCTAGACTGATCCTGCTTGATAATAATGTTCATGTCGTCAAGGTTCTGCCCATTCTTAGGGTTTAGGTTTAGGTTTAGGTTTATTGGGTTTTAGGGTTTAGGTTTTTTTTTATAAAATTTATTTAGTTACTTTAGGTTTAAGTTTAGGCATTGAGGTTTTGGGTTTAAGGTTTAGGGTTAGGGTTTATGGTTTAGGGTTTAGGGTTTAGGGTTTAGGGTTTAGGGTTTAGGTTTAGGTTTAGGGTTTAGGGTTTAGGGTTTAGGGTTTTAGGGTTTAGGGTTTAGTGTTTAGGGTTTAAGATTTTTAGGGTTTAGGGTTTAGGACTGAGGGTTCATGTTTTAGTTTAGGGTTTAGGGTTTTTGGTTTTTTTTGTAACAGAGAACAAATTCAGATTCAAAATTTCTTGTTTCAATTTCATCAACTAAGTAACACAACAAGTTTTCTAAGACAGAAGCGATGACAAAGATAAAAAATGAGCACACATACAACATTGACAAAACAAAATCAAAAACAACAAGGCCACGAAAGCCACAAAGGAAAGCAATTGTCACACCTAAAACCAAATTAGCCCAACCAACTAAATGTAAACAGATTGAAGAGAAGAACAACCAACATCTCATCTTTAGAAGGCACCCAAAAACTAAGAAGCTCAATGATGCCATCCACAAAGCCACCAAAGGAAAACAAACCAACCAACCAAAACCCAAAGAATAAGCCCACAAGAGATACCACATTAAAAGTAGGAGTAGCAAACAACAACAGCCAGACAACCAAAACACCAGAAGCCAACATTCCAACCTATAAAGTACAGGAAAAATACAAGAACATACCCAAGAAAGAATAGGAGCCAATAGCAATTGAACAAACCAAAACCACCAGAAGCTCCCAAGTAAGCCCAAGAAAACCAACAATAAAAAGAAAAAGAAAAAAAAAGAATAATTAAGAAAATCTAACATATATTAAATTTAAATTAGACCCTCTTAATTGCTTAAGAATATTTGCATTAGTAAACAAAGTAAAATAAAAAATTAAACCCCAAACCAAAGAAATCTGCACAAGCATTACCTTCTCTTGAAATATGAGTAATTTTAAAAGAAAGTTTAGAGATAATAGCTTTAATATTTCTAATTAAATAAAAAAGCTCAGCATTACCCTTATGGTTAGAATTGATCATAGCAACTACCATCTCAGCATCAGATTCCAACCAAATAGTATGAAAATTTCTATCCAAACAAAGCTTAAGAGCATGATAAACATCCATCAATTCAGCAAAAATAATAGAATTAATAGAGAGAGGAGTGGAAAAAGCCAAGATAATATTCCCAAGATTATTCCTAAAAATACCACCACAACCCAACTTGTTATGTGCAATAGAGCCATCAATATTAATTTTAATACAACAATCAAGAGGCTTAATCCAATGAATAATTTTATAATCCGGAGATGAGTCACAATAAGGAAACCGGATAACCAATTTAGAGACAACAAACTTGCAACCTCTAAAATTAGTACCACTAAGAAGAGCAGCCTTATGTAAAGAAAAAATCTTTTCTTTAGTCCTAACAATAATCCTCTTATGATTCATAGCCACATTATGATGATTATCATCATTTCTATTAAGCCATCACAATTTTGATATGCCCTTTAATAGTATTAAGAAAATAAGAGTGAAGAAGTTGCATTAAATTTAAATTACCATTAAAATAATTTAAATTAAATAAATCCTTATACCAACCCCAAACTTTAGAGGCAATAACCATTAATAAAAAACATGACTAACATTCTTAATATGAAAGGAACACATAAATTTAGAGGGTAGATAAAAACCTTTGTCCAAAATTAAAGAGTCAACAACAATATAATCCAATAAAATTCTCCACATAAGAATAGAATAAGAAGTAGGAATAATATTATTTCAAATTTTAAAGAAAATAGGAGAAGAGGATTTTTTTAACTCTAATATGGTGGCAAGTATCTTTAAAAGAAAATTCTCCATTACTAGAAATTTTGAAAACAATTTGATCTGGAGAAATACCATCAATAAAAATATTGATGATGTTATTATTAATGAAATCAGGAATCAAATCATTAAAAAGAGAGAAATTCCAATCACCATTATAAATTTAATGACTAACTTTCAAAGAAGAAGTAGAGTGAGTATTCAACAAAGAATCAATGGAAAAGTCCCCCATCTAGTTATCTTGCCAAAATAAAGAAGAACCATTATTAATACCTCAAAAAATGAGAGGTTCCGCTTTGCATTTAATATCATAGAGTCATTTTCAAACAATAGAATCACCATGTTTATGATTGCAAATTAATGGAAGCTTATCTTTTCAAAATTTAAAATTCATGAATTTAGCCCAAAGACTTTCAATTTTTTGAAAATTCCACAAAAGTTTATAAGAAAAAACATCGGTAGAATCCATCAAAGATCTACACCCAATACCACTTTCATAAATAGTACCACACATATAAGACCAAGATGTCCAATGAAGCCTTTTGGTTGAATTTTTATAGCCCCAAAAAAACTTATTAAAAATTCTTTCAATTAGGATAAGAACAAGAGAATTAGGAACAATATTAATCAAGTAAAAAGGAAGAGAGTAAAGAATACTTTTAATACCAATTAATCTACCACCAAAGGATAAGATATGAAATTCAAGGGTAGAAATTTTATTTTGAATATTATGGATTACCTCATCAAAAAGATGGGATCTCATTTGCACAATATAAAGGAGAGCCTAAATATTTAATAGAAGATTTTGATGAGAAAATAGTAATATCCTAAATTTTATTAATTCTTTGATTAGAAATAAGTAGAAGTGATAAAACAACTTTTATGATTAGTAATCACAAGGTCACTTTCCTTTTCAAATTTTAAGAATAAGAACAATAGAAATGCTAGTAAAATATTTAAGAATATAATTCCCTTGAAAAAAATCCTAAACAACATTAACAAGATCAACTTTAAAAATAAACCAAGCTTTTTGAAAGAATAAAGTAGTGTAGCCATCTGGCCCTATAATAAACTCATCATTCATACCATTATGAATATGAAAAATTTCCTCATCAGAAGAAGGAGCAACCAAGCACTCATTATTCCTTATAGACATAATAGATGGAATGATAGAGGGATTAGATAAAAGCTCAAGTTGATAGTTTTTATTTAAAAGATTTTTTCAGAAACTAATAGTAGAAGAGAATATAAGCCCTTTTTCAGTAAACCAATAACCATCCAAATCATTGATTTTATGAATGCAACGAACACGCCTTTTCATTACCAAAGAATGAAAATATTTAGTGTTTCTTTCCCTCGAAAATTCTTAGATTTTTTGTCTTCAATATGTCTCCTCCATATCTTGAAACTTCATCACATTATCTTTAGCTTCAACAAGGTTAAAACTAGAAGAAGAATCACTAATAACCAGTTCATCCAAATCTTTCAACTTTTGTTCTTCCATATATGATATTATCAAAAAAATTCTTAAAGTAGTTTCTGTTCCACCAAGTGATATTATGCTTAAGCCTTGTAAGCTTAAGCCAAAATCTCATCATACCAAATGCATAATCATCAGAAGAAAGAGGAGCACACCAATCATAAGCAATAACAACAAGAAAACTTTTATCTTTTAACCACATATTTTGAAAATAAAAATTTTTAATGACATTATTATTATGAATAAAATCCTTAATAGAAATCAAAAGAGGAGCATGATTCAAGAGAGTTATACTAAGATGCTCCATCAAAGTTAATGGCCAACAGTTTAGCTAATAATTATAAAATAAGGCATAATTAGTTTAGTTAGGGTTTAGGTTTATTAGTTTATAAGTTTTAGGGGTTTAGGGTTTAGGCTTTACTTTGTTTTTATTAGTAGTTTAGGTTTAGGCTTTTTTAGTTTAGTTTAGTTAGTTTGGTTTAGGGTTTTAGGTTTAGTTTAGCTCTAGTTATTAGGTTTAGTTAATTTAGTTTAGTTTAGCTTTTTTAAATTAGGTAGGGTTTAGGTTTAAGGTTTAATTAGGTTAATTTTAGCTCTAGTTTAGTTATTAAATAGTTTGCTTAATCAGTTCTAGTTTAGTTATTTAGTTATTTGGTTTAGTTTAGTTTAGTTTATTAGTTTAGTTAGTTTAGTTATTAGTTTAGTTAATTTAGTTAGTTTTTAGTTTATTAGTTAGGTTTAGTTTAGTTAGTTATTAGTTTAGGGTTTAGGTTTGGTTTAGTTATTATTAGGTTTAGTTATTAGTTTAGTTATTAGTTAATTATTATTAGTTTAGTTAGTTCTATTAGTTTAGTTTATTTTAGGTTGAGTTTTTAGTTTTTATAATTTATTAGGTTAGTTTAGGGTTTAGGTTTCAGGTTTATAGTTTAAGTTTTCCTTAGTTAATTGTTCATTTTTATTAGTTAGTTTTTTTAGATAGATTTTAGTTTAGTTATTTAAGTTTTACTTATGTGTTATTAGTCAGTTATTAGTTATTAGTTTAGGTTTAGGGTTTAGGGTTTAGGGTTTAGGTTTAGGGGGTTTAGGGTTTAAGTTTAGGGGGTTTAGGGTTTAGGGTTTAGGATTTAGGTTTAGGGGTTTAGTTTAATTTAGTTTAGTTAGATTTAGGGTTTAGGTTAGTTATTATTAATTATAGTTTAGTTATTAGTTTAAGTTTTATTAGGGGGTTTAGGGTTTAGGGTTTAGGTTATTAGTTAGTTAGTTTTATTAATTTTTAGTTTAGGCTTTAGGTTTAGTTATTAGTTTTAATTAGTTTAGTTATTATTAGTTAATTTTAGTTAGTTAGTTAGTTAATTTGTCTAAGGTTTATGGTTTAGGGTTTAGTTTTAGGTATAGATTATTAGTTTGTTTTAATTAGGTAGGTTTTATTAGTTAGTTTATCTAGTTTAGGTTTAGTTATTAGTAAGATTAGTTAGTTTATTTATTATTAGTTTAATTTTAGTTTTAGTATAGTTAATTTTAGTTATTAGTTTTGTTAGTTTATAGTTATTAGTTTAGGTTTAGTTAGGTTTAGTTTAGTTTATTAATTTTAGTTAGGTTTATGGTTTAGGGTTTTAGTTTAGTTAGTTTATAGTTAGTAGGGTTTAGGGTTTAGGTTTAGGTTTAGTTATTATTTAGTTTTAGTTTATGTTAGTTAGTTAGTTAGTTAGGTTAGTTAGTTTAGTTTTAGTTATTATTTAGTTTATTTTAATTATTAGTTAGTTGTATTAGTTTTATCAGTTTTAGTTAGTTTTATTAGTTATATAGTTAAGTTATTTAGGTTTTAGTTTTATTAGCTTTAGTTTTTATTTTAATTAGTTTAGTTAGTTATTAGTTATTAAGTTTAGAGGTTTTAGGTTTTAGTTAGTTTTTTTTGTTTATTAGTTTTAGTTTAGGTTTAGGTATTAGGTTTTCATTTAGGCTTTAGGTTTTAGTTTTTAGTTTAGTTTATTAGGTTTATTAGTTATTGTTAGTTAGTTTACTTAGTTTAGTTAGTTTAGTTATTTAGTTAGTTAGTTTTAGTTTTAGTTTTTTTAGTTAGTATTAATATTTGTTTGTATTATTAGTTTAGGTTTTAGTTTAGGTTTAGGGTTTAGGTTTAGGGTTTAGGGTTTAGGGTTTAGGTTTAGGGTTTAGGGTTTAGGGTTTAGGGTTTAGGGTTTAGGGTTTAGGGTTTAGGTTATTTAGTTTTAGTTATTAGTATAGGTTTTAGTTATTAGTATAGGTTTTAGTTATTATTAGTTTATTAGTTAGTTTTTTTCTAATTATTAGTTATTAGTTAGTTAGATTTAGGGTTTAGGTTTATTTAGTTTTAGTTTAGTTTAGTTATTAGTTAATTTAGTTTAGTTTTATTAGTTTTAGTTAGTTTTAGGTTTAGTTTAGTTTTTTTTAGTTTTAAGTTTTAGTTGTTATTAGTATAGTTTTAGTTTTAGTTTAGTTAGTTTTAGTTAATTTATTTTATTAGGTTTAGATTAGTTTAGTTTTAATTTTTAGTTTAGTTAGAGTAGTTTTCTTAATTTATTAATTTAGTTTAGTTTAGTTTTATTATTAGTTAGTTTAGTTATTAGTTTAGTTTAGGGTTTAAGGTTTAAGGTTTGAGGTTTATGGTTTAGATTTAGTTTAGTTATTAGTTAGATTTAGATTTTAGTTTTTATTATTAGGGTTTAGGTTTAGGTATAGGTTTAGTTAGTTTCATTAGCTCTATTAGTTTATTAGTTTAGTTATTTATTAGTTTAGGTTTAGGTTTTTGGTTTTTTAGTTATTAGTTAATTATTAGTTAGTTATTAGTTTATTAGGTTTATTAGTTTAGGTTTTACTTGTTTTATTAGATTATGTTTTATTAGTTATTATTAGTTATTAGTTTTAGTTATTAGTTTAGTTAGTTTAGTTAAAAGTTTAGTTAGTTTAGTTAGTTTAGTTATTAGTTTAGTTAGTTTAGCTAGTTTTTAGTTTATTAGTTAGGTTTAGTTTAGTTAGTTAGTTTAGGGTTTAGGTTTAGTTTAGTTATTATTAGGTTTACTTATTAGTTTAGTTATTAGTTAATTATTATTAGTTTAGTTAGTTTCATTAGTTTAGTTAAATTTAGGTTTAGTTTTTAGTTATTATAGTTTATTAGGTTAGTTTAGGGTTTAGGTTTAGGGTTTAGGGTTTAGGTTTTATTTATTTAGTTATTAGTTTTTATTAGTTAGTTTTAGTTTAGATAGGTTTGAGTTTAGAAATTTAGGTTTTAATTATTAGTTAGTTATTAGTTATTAGTTTATGGTTTAGGGTTAGGGTTTAGGTTTAGGGGGTTTAGGGTTTAGGGTTTAGGTTTAGGGGGTTTAGGGTTAAGGGTTTAGGGTTTAGGTTTAGGGGTTTAGGTTTAGGGGTTTAGGTTTGTTTAGTTTAGTTTGGTTTAGGGTTTAAGTTAGTTATTATTAGTTTTAGTTTAATTATTAGTTTAAATTTTATTAAGGGGTTTAGGGTTTAGGGTTTAGGTTATTATTTAGTTAGTTTTATTAGCTTTTAGTTTAGTGTTTAGGTTTAGTATTTAGTTAGTTATTAGTTTTAGTTAGTTTATTTATTACTAGGTAGTTTTAGTTAGTTAATTAGTTAATTAGTTTAGGGTTTAGGATTTAGGGTTTAGGTTTAGGTATAGGTTATTAGTTAGTTTTAGTTAGTTAGGTTTTATTAGTTAGTTTTGTTAGTTTAGGTGTAGTTATTAGTTAATTTAGTTAATTTATTAATTATTAGTTTAGTTTTACTTTTAGTTTAGTTAGTTTTAGTTATTAGTTTATTAGTTATTAGTTTAGTTTAGGGTTTAGGTTTAGTTTAGTTTATTAGTTTTAGTTAGGTTTAGGGTTTAAGGTTTTTAGTTTAGTTAGTTTTAGTTTGTTTAGGGTTTAGGGATTAGGTTTAGTTATTATTAGTTTAGTTTTAGTTTAGGTTAGTTAGTTAGTTAGTTAATTAGGTTAGTTAGTTTTAATTATTAGTTAGTTGTATAAGTTTTATTAGTTTTAGTTAGTTTTATTAGTTATTTAGTTTAGTTATTTAGGTTTTAATTTTATTAGATTTAGTTTTTAGTTTAGTTAGTTTAATTAGTTATTAGTTATTAATTTAGGGTTTAGGGTTTAGGTTTTTAGTTAGTTTTTTAGGGATTAGGTTTTGTTAGTTTTTGTTTAGGTTTATGGATTAGGTTTTCATTTAGGGTTTAGGTTTTAGTTTTTAGTTTAGTTTATTAGGTTTATTAGTTATTGTTAGTTAGTTTAATTAGTTTAGTTTGTTTAGTTATATAGTTAGTTAGTTTTAATTTTAGTTATTAGTTTAGGTTTAAGTTATTATTAGGTTATTAGTTTGTTTATTTAGTTATTAATTATTTGTTAGTTAAATTTAGGGTTTAGGTTTAGTTAGTTTTAGTTTAGTTTATTAGTTATTAGTTAGTTTAGTTTTATTAGTTTTTAGGTTTACTTTAGTAATTAGTTTTTTAATTTAAGTTTTTAGTTAGTTAGTTATTAGTATAGTTTTTATTTCACTTTAGTTAGTTTTAATTAGTTTAGTTTATTGGGTTTAGGTTTAGTTAGTTTAGTTTTAGTTTTTAGTTTTGTTATTAGTTCTAGTTTTATTAATTTATTTGTTTAGTTTAGTTTAGTTTAGTTTTAATAGTTATTATTAGTTAGTTTAGTTATTAGTTTTATTTAGGGTTTAGGATTTAGGGTTTATGGTTTAGGTTTAGTTTAGTTATTAGTTAGGTTTAGGTTTTAGTTTTTATTATTAGGGTTTAGGTTTAGGTTTTGGTTTAGGTTTAGTTAGTTTTATTAGTTTAGTTATTTATTAGTTTAGGTTTTAGGTTTTTTAATTATTAGATAGTTATTAGTTTATTAAGTTTATTAGTTTAGGTTTTATTAATTTTATTAGTTTAGGTTTTATTAGTTATTATTATTTATTAGTTTTAGTTATTAGTTTAGTTTTTATTTATTAGTTTTATTATTATTTAGTTTTAGTTAATTTGTTAATTAGTTAATTAGTTTAGTTAGCTTAGTTATTATTAGGTTTAGTTATTAGTTTATTATGTTTAGGTTAGTTACTTGTTTAGCTTTATTAGTTTTAGTTATTATTAGTTTTAGTTAGTTTAGTTTAATTACTTTTAGGTTTAGGGTTTAAGGTTTGGGTTTAGTTTAGGTTTAGATATTTATTAGTTTAGTTAGTTTAGTTAATAGTTTAGTATGTTTAGTTAATTTAGTTTTTAGCTTAGTTTAGTTTAGTTATTAGTTTAGTTAGGGTTTAGGGTTTAGGTTTAGTTTAGTTAGTTTAGGTTTAGGTTTAGGGTTTAGGGTTTATTAGTTAGTTTAGTTTAGTTTAGTTAGTTAGTTTAGTTTTATTAGTTTTTTATTAGTTATTATTAGTTTAGTTTATTAGTTAGTTAGATTTAGGTTTAGGGTTTAGGGTTTTATTTAGTTTAGTTAGTTTAGTTAGTTTTCTTAGTTAATAAGTTAATTAGCTTTTAGTTATTAGTTTGTAGTTTTAGTTTTATTAGTTATTAGTTTAAGTTTAGGGTTTAGGTTTAGCTTTAGGTTTAGGGTTTAGGGTTCAGGGTTAATTTTAGCTATTAGTTTTAGTTGTTAATTTAGTTTGTTAGCTAGGTTTAGTTAGTTATTAGGTTTTATTAGTTATTTATTTAGTTTAGTTTAATTAGTATATTAGTAGATTAGTTATTAGTTATTATTAGTTTAGTTTATTATTTTTAGTTTTGTTTTAGTTTTATTTTGGTTTTAGGGTTTAGATTTAGTTATTAATTTTTTAGGTTTAGGTTTAGTTTAGTTTAGTTTAGTTATTAGGTTTAGGTTTAGTAATTAGTTTTAGTTAGTTTAGTTAGTTTTGTTAGTTTAGTTTATTAGTTTAGTTTTAGTTTAGTTTTATTAGTTTTGTTAGTTTTATTATTTTAGTTAGTTTTATTAGTTTAATAGTTTAGTTTAGTTAGGTTATTAGTTTTATTTATTAGTTTTAGTTTAAGTTTTAGGGGAGTTTTGGGGTTTAGGTTTAGTTTAGTTTTAGTTATTAGTTTAGTTTTTAGTTAATTAGTTATTTTATATTTTTGTTTAGTTTAGTTAGTTAAGTTTTAGGTTTAGTTTTAGTTTAGTTTAGGTTTAGGTTTAGGTTTAGGTTTAGGTTTAGTTTAGTTATTAGTTATTTTTTTAGTTTAGTTTTAGTTTTAGTTTAGGTTTTAGGTGGTTTAGGTTTAGGTTAAGGTTTAGGTTTATGTTTAGGTTTATTAGTTTTAGTTATTAGTTTTTAGGTTTAGGTTTTTTAGTTAGTTTAGGTTTTAGGTTTATTATTAGTTTTATTAATTATTTTTATTTATTAGTTTTATTATTAGTTTGGTTTTTAGTTTAGTTTAGTTAATTTGTTAGGTTTAGGTTTTCAAGTTTTAATTTTAGGTTTTAGTTTAGTTTTAGTTAGTTTAGGTTATTTAGTTTAGTTATTATTAGTTTAGTTATTATTAATTTAGTTATTAGGTTTAGGTTTAGGTTTAGGTTTAGGGGTTTAAGTTTATTAGTTAGTTTATTTTATCAGTTTAGGTTTAGGGGGGTGGGGTGTTTAGGGTTTATGATTTATGTTTAGTTTATTTATATTAGTTTAATTTTAGTTTTAGTTACTAGTTAGTTATTAGGTTTAGGGGTTAGGGTTTAGGGTTATAGTTTAGTTTATTATTAGTTTATTAGTTTAGTTTAGGGTTTAGGGTTTAGGATTTAGGTTTAGTTTAGATTTACAGTTTAGGGTTTAGGTTTAAGGTTTAGCGTTTAGGCTTTAGGTTAGTTTTATTAGATTTATTAGTTTTATTTTTATTAGTTTTATTATTATTATTTTAGTTTAAGTTGTAGTTTATTAGTTTAGTTTTAGTTTTAGTTTAGTTTAGTTATTAGTTTATTAGCTTAGGTTTTAGTTTATTAGTTATTTAGGTGTTTATTAGTTTATTAAGTTTAGTTTTTAATTTAGTTAGGTTTAGGTTTAGGGTTTAGGGTTTAGGGTTTAGGTTTTAGTTAGGTTTCTAGTTTATTAGTTTATTAGTTTAGTTTTATTAGTTTTATTTTAGTTTAGTTATTAGTTTATTAGTTTAATTTAGTTTCAAGTTTAGGGTTTAGGTTTATTAGTTTATTAGTTAGTT
Organism: Cymbidium sinense; assembly: GCA_021442155.1. Classification (NCBI taxonomy): domain Eukaryota; kingdom Viridiplantae; phylum Streptophyta; class Magnoliopsida; order Asparagales; family Orchidaceae; genus Cymbidium; species Cymbidium sinense. The sequence continues at coordinate 171,841,453 of CM038214.1, forward strand.
TATTAATTATTTATTAGTTATTAGTTTAGTTATTATTAGTTTATTAGTTTTAGTTTAGGTTTGTTTAGTTAGTATACTTTTATTAGTTTAGCTATTAGGTTTAGGGTTTAGGGTTTAGATTTAGTTTCAGTTTAGATTTAGTTTTTCATTTTAAGGTTTATGGTTTAAGGTTTAGGGTTTAGATTTAGGGTTTTGGGTTTAGGTTTAAGTTTAGTTTAGCTTAGCTATTATGTTTAGTTTAGTTAGTTTTTTTTGGGTTTAGTTATTAGTCAATTTTGTTAGTTTAGTTTTTAGTTTAGGTATAAGGGTTTAGGTTTTAGTTTAGTTTTATTAGATTAGGGTTTAGTTTTTCTATTATTATTAGTTTTTATTTAGTTATTTTAGTCTAGTTATTAGTTTAGAGTTTAGGTTTAGGTTTAGTTTAGTTTATTAGGTTTAGGGTTTAGGGTTTAAGTTTAGTTTAGTTAGTTATTAGTTATATAGTTAGTTTAATTTTTAGTTATTAGGGATTAGGGTTTAGGTTTTTTATTATAATTAGTGTTAGTTTTAGTTTATGTTTTAGTTTAGTGATTAGTTATTAATTATTATTAGTTTTAGTTAGTTTAATTTTAGTTATTAGTGTAGGTTTAGGTTATTAGTTAGTTAGTTTAGGTTTAGGTTTAGCTTTAGGTTTTTAAGGTTTACATTTAGGTTTAGGTTTTTAGTGTAATTTAGTTAATTTGGTTTAGGTTTATTTATTTTTAGTTATCAGGGGTTTAGGTTTAGGTTTAGTTATTAGTTTTAGTTTAGTTATTCATTTTGTTATTAGTTTAGTTAATTTAGTTTAGGGTTATTAGGTTTTGGTTTAGTTTAGTTTAAGTTTAGTTTTGTTAGGTTTAAGGTTTAGGTTTAGGTTATTAATTAGTTTTAATTTAGTTAGTTTAGTTTTATTAGGTTTAGGTTTAGGTTTAGTTATTAGGTTTAGGTTTAGGTTTTATTAGTTAGTTAGTTTAGGTTTTATTATTAGTTATTAGTTATTAGTTTATTTAGTTAGTTTTAGTTTATTAGTTAGTTAGTTTTTAGTTTAGTTTAGTTAGTTAGTTATTAGTTTAATTTAGTTAGTTTAATTAGTTTTTTAGTTTAGGGTTTAGGTTTAGTTTAGTTTTATGTTTAAGGTTTAGGTTTAGGTTATTAGTTTTAGTTTAGTTATTAATTTTATTAGTTTATTTGGTTTAGTTTAGTTATAAGTTTAGTTTTAGTTTATGTTTAAGGTTTAGGGTTTTGGGTTTAGGTTAGTTAGTTCAGTTTAGTTTTTTTAATTTAGTTTTAGTTATTAACTAGTTTTAGTTTTTTTTATTAGTTAATTTAGTTTTAGTTAGTTTAGGTTATTTTTATTAGTTTAGTCTAGTTAGGTTTTAGTTATTAGGGTTTAGGGTTTAGTTTTAGTTATTAATTATTTAGTTATTTAGTTTAGTTTAGGTTTAGTTTTTTATTTTTAGTTAGTTTTAGTTAGGTTTATGGTTTAGGGTTTTGTTTTATTAATTAGTTTTTTTATTAGCTTAGTTTTTATTAGTCATTAGTTTAGTTTTTTTTTTTATTAGTTATTAGGTTTAGTGTTTATTTAGTTAGCTTAGGTTTAGGGTTTAAGTGTAGTTTAGTTTATTAGGTTTAGGTTTAGTTTTAGTTTATTAGTTAGTTTAGTTTAGCTTAGTCTATTAGGTTTTGGCTTATGTTTTTAGTTTAGTTATTAGTTTTAGTTTTTAATTTAGGGTTTACGGTTTAATGTTTAGGTTTAGGTTTAGGTTTTAGGTTATTAGGTTTAGGGGTTTTGTTTTACTTTAGTTTTGTTAGTTTATTAGTTTTGATTTAATTTAGTAGTTAGTTTAGTTTATTAGTTTATTTAGTTTATTAGTTAGTTTAGTTTATTTTTAGTTTAATTAGTTTAATAGTTTAGTTATTATAGTTTTAGTTTAGTTAGTTTTATTAGTTTAGTTAGTTTAAGGTTTAAGGGTTTAGAGGTTTAGGGGTTTAGGGTTTAGGGTTTTAGCTTAGTTAGTTTTAGTTTAGTTTAGTTTAGTTAGGTTTTAGGGTTTAGGTTTAGTTTAGTTTAGTTTAGTTTATTAGTTTATTAGTTTAGTTTAGTTTAGTTTATTAGTTTAGTGTATTTTAGTGTAGTTATTATTTAGTTTAGTTAGTTTAGTTATTATTTAGTTTAGTTAGTTTAATTATTAGTTTAGGGTGTAGGGTTTAGGGTTTAAGTTTAGGTTTAGGTTTAGGTTTAGTTTATTAGATTTTAGTTTTAGTTTAGTTATAAGTTATTAGTTTAGGTTTAGGGTTTAGTTTATTAGTTTTATTAATTTTATTAGTTTATTAGTTTTATTAATTTTATTAGTTTATTAGTTTTATTAATTTTATTAGTTTATTAGTTTTATTATTAGTTTAGTTAGTTTTAGTTTAGTAGTTTAGTTATTATTAGTTTGTTTGCTTTAGTTGGTTATTATTATTAGTTAGTTTAAGGTTTAGGGTTTAGGTTTAGTTAATTTTAGTTTATGGGTTTAGGGTTTTAGGTTTAGTTTAGGTTTGGGTTTATGTTTAGGCTTAGGGGGTTTTGGGTTTAGGTTTAGGTTAGTCATTAGTTTAGTGATTAGTTTTAGTAATTTAGTTTATTAGTTTAGGTTTTATTAGTTTATTTAGTTATTAGTTTAGGTTTTATTAGTTATTAGTTTAGTTATTAGTTAGTTATTAGGTTAAGGCTTTAGGGTTTAGGTTTAGTTTTATTTATTAGTTTAGTTATTAGTGTTTATCTAGTTTAATTAGTTTAGGTTTTACTAGTTAGTTAGTTTAGTTAGTTTATTAGTTAGTTTTCTTTAGGATTAGGGTTTAGGTTTAGGTTTTAGTTAGCTTAGTTATTTTAATCAGTTTATTAATTAGTTTTATTTGTTTATTAGGTTTAAGTTTAGGTTTAGGGTTTAGGTTAGTTAGTTTATTAATAGTGTTGCTTAGTTAGTTTAGTTAGTTTAGTTTTAGTTATTAGTTTAATTAGTTTAGTTTTGTTAGTTTATTAGTTAGTTTAATTAGTTTAGTTAGTTATTAGTTAGTTTTAGTTTAGTTAGTTTAGGTTTAGTTAGTTATTAATTAGTTTTAGTTTTAGTTAGTTAGTTAATTAGTTTTAGGTTAGTTTTATTATTAGTTTAGTTTAGCTAGTTTAGTTTTAGTTGAGTTAGTTTATTAATTAGTTTAGTTAGTTTTTAGTTTAGTTAGTTTATTTGTTTATTAGTTTAGGTTTAGGTTTTGGTTGTTAGTCGGTTTTAGTTTAGTTATTAGGTTTAGTTTATTTTTTAGTTAGTTTAAGTTATAAGTTTGTTTAGTTTAGTTAATTAGGTTTATGGTTTTAGATTTAGGTTTAGGTTTAGTTTAGTTTATTAGTTTAGTTATTATTTTGGTTCAGGTTTAGGGTTTAGGTTTAATTAGGTTTAGGGTTTAGGTATAGTTAATTAGTTATTGTTAGTTTTAGTTTAGTTTAGTTAGTTTAGTTATTAATTTTAGGTTAGTTAGTTAGTTATTATTAGGTTTAGTTATTAGTTTAGTTAGGTTTTAGTTTAGTTATTTATTAGTTTAGTTATTAGTTTAGTTAGTTAGTTTATTAGTATTAGTTTATTTATTTGGTTACTAGTTTAGTAATTGTTTATTAATTTTTTATTAGTTATTAGGTTTAGGGTTTATGGTTTAGGTTTAGTTAGTTTGTTTATGGTTTAGGGTTTAGTTTAGTTTATTAGTTTAAGTTTAGTTAGTTTATTAGTTTTTAGTTAGGTTTAGTTTAGTTATTTAGGTTTATTAGTTTAGTTGTTATTAGTTTAGGTTTAGTTTTAGGTTTATGTTTAGGTTTAGGTTTAGTTAGATATTAGTTTTAGTTATTATTAGTCATTAGTTTAGGTTATTAGGGTTTAGGTTTAGGGTTTAGGTTTAGTTAGTTTAGTTTAATTAGTTAGTTAGTTTTAGTTAGGTTAAGTTTAGTTTTAGGTTTAGGGATTAGTATTTAGGGTTTAGGTTTATTAGTTAGTTTATTCAGTTATTAGTTGGTTTAGTTTAGTTATTAGTTAATTAGTTTAGTTAGTTTAATTAGTTTCAGTTAGTTATTAGTTAGTTAGTTTTTAGTTTGTTTAGGGTTTAGGGTTTAGGTTTAGGTTTATTAGCTAGCTTTAAGTTTAGGTTTAAATTAGTTTAGTTTAGTTTTAGTTAGTTTTTAGTTTGTTTAGTGTTTAGGGTTTAGGTTTAGGTTTAGTTAGGTAGTTTAGTTAGTTTAGTTAGTTAGGTGTAGGTTTAGGTTTAGGTTTAGGTTTAGGTTTAGGTTTAGGGTTTAGGTTTATTAGGGCTTAGGGTTTAGTGTTTTAATTATTAGGTTTAGTTTATTAGGTTTTAGTTAGTCATTATTAGCTTAGTTATTATGAGTGGTTTAGGTTTAGGGTTTAGGTTTAATGTTTAGGGATTAGTTAGTTAATTTAGTTTAGTTGGGTCTTGGGTTTTAGTTTTCTTATTAGTTTTAGTTTATTAGAGGTTTGGGAGTTTAGAGATTTAAGTTTAG